>JANRMR010189501.1:0-10811 GCA_025434825.1 Bergia sp. 'catenularis'
TGTTTATGCAATAATTCAAAATGGTCGGCACGTCATTTTTGCATTACTATATGGGTGAAAAATAAAATCAAAAGCTGGAATGTTCGTGATTCGTGAAAAGTCTGCTTTAATTCCCGTGAACCGTGAATTTTCGATTTTAATTCCCGTGAACTGTGCGCGACACCCCCCCTTTCCGACCCTCTTTATACGCATGAGATAGACTTACACTTAATGATATTTGAACAAGCATGCAGCCCAAGTTTGATTTGAAATCACATGCATGATTTCAAGCCAAAATTGCATAACATGTGGTTCAAATATCACTTTATTATATCCATTTTGAAATCAATTGATAAAATTGTGAATATACGGTACAGAATCAAAATATTTTGATCATGGAGTGTGTGCAAGTGCAAAACACAGTCCTAGGAGCCAATCAGATTGTAGAAAGTGCGCATGATTTCAAAAAGGACGTAATGAAAATAATTATCTACTTGGTACATCACCCAGACATACTGTACTTTATACAAAGTGTACTTTGCATGCCAATCTACAAATTCTGTATCTATTCCCCCCAGCCTTTCATATTCGTCCACCCCATCTCGATACGTCCAAATCGCATTTCGCGATCGTTCCTCGAACAGCTGATCGCTATGCAAGGGAACTTTGACTGCTGGGGTTTTGCGTTTTTTAGTTTCAACACAAGGCACAAACTTATCCTGGTTGTGTCGTAGGAGTTGTGCCATGTCCCCGGACACATTTGGATTGAGGAACTCCATCGATAAGCAGCACTAGAATACAAAATGATAAAAATACTCAATAATTGATAATAAAACCAAGTAGGGGTCATTTGATAAGAGAAATACAGAAGAATATTGTCAACTCTGTTATAGGGGACAATTGTGTCGCTGTAATTATGGGAAGACTCAGAGTCTAAAAAATTGGGGTATTTTTGGCTTTTGTATACAACAGCAGGATTTTGGAGTCAGCTATAGTAAGTTATTACTGTTTATTGGGACTCAAGACCCCTACCTTTCATTTTACAATATTGCAGGCTGATAATCATACATAACCAATTTGTGATTGAAGGAATGTTGTTACATTAACACAATTTTGAAAGGCAATGTGTGAACACTACTGGAGAGAAAGCTATGAATTTCACAGGTAATTTTAATTCACATGGAATTCATAGGAAATTCACAGGTCAATCTCCAATAGTTGAACGTCAAATGTCTTTTTGCTATATGTTAAGCATTTGCAAGAGGTTCCACAAGTAACTGACCTATTATACATACTAAAGTGGATTTTGTAGCCATTTCCTTGGTGTATTTGTGAGGAATATGCCAAACAACTTTGTCGCTCAGTGACCAGAAAGCTGGCAAGAACTTGGTAATAATTCTGCTAACCAGCACAGACCAGCAGTGTAACAGCTTTTCCTGGACATTCGTATCAGGTTGGAGCTCAGAAAACTGCGGGTCTTTGGCTAGTTGCTGACTGGCACAATTGTCCAATGCTGGCTCCTGGACTCTATCAAGTATTGCGTACTGGTGGGTCCAGTGAATTGATTGGTTCTTGTGACTCTTGGTCTGAACTCGAACATTGATCTCATGGTCAATATTATCACCCACCAGCCTTAAATAAAATAAAGACATGAAGAATATTTAAATGCAACAATAAATGCATATTGTACTGCATTTTATATGGATCAAAATATGGTGCACTGCATTTTAGTAGTTGAAATGTAACAGGGAATTACTGGAATAGTGCACGTGTCCATTGAAACTTTTGGTCAACTGGTACAATTATAAGAATACAGTGGAACCTCCTCTAACAGACCCCTCCCATAAGCAGACACTTCTGATAAGCAGGTAAAGCTATATTGGTTACTTCCCAGAATGCGGAGACGATTTTTTTTAACTTGGATACAAGAACCAAAAAACAAAATTTGAAAACTCATCCTTCCATAAGGGGATACATGGTAATCCCCCCTTCCTGCCGGGGTGGTTTAAAACATACCTGTACAAGGGTAGTCGACTCTTTCGCAGCTGTGCAACAGTCTCTGATAGACAAACATCACTGACAGCCTCTTGCTTCAGCCTCTGCCTTGCAGCTTCAAGCTCTTGAATCAACAAAGAGTAGCCATTGGGGGAGTAGCTGTCATAGCATTCCAAGTGGGTTTCTGTCAGGTCAAGATCGATTTCAATCGTAGTCTCATCCTCCCTTTGCTCTGGCAACTGGGTCTTCATGATTTCCTCTCCAAGCATCACTGTTGCTTTGTTTTCCTCAATGGTTTTTTCCACACATACACCTTGCCCTCTAGTTGCGAAACCATCTTGGTCTGCATCCGTAGGATACAATCGGGCGACATGCATATACCAAGACGGTTCAACCGAAAGATGTCTTCATGTCTCATGCCACTGTGAAACAAGATTGCAGAGATGCGGTAATGTAGAGCTGTGGCTTTACGGCTTGTCTCTATGCAGAGAGTTGCAGCGGCAAAAGCAACAGTGTTTGCGCTAGGGCCTGGACTTTTTATTTCCTCTCCCTCCATACAGGTGACAAAATCATAAAACGTAGGGCAAAACGTTTAAAGTTCGTGCAGAAATGTCAAACTTGAAAAGCCCACCGCTTCATCTGGATTACGCAAAAGCAAAATACTTTCCGATATTTCTTTCGATATCCTTTTAGTGACTTTGTCCTTTATTTCGTCCCACAGGTCTTTGTGATTTACAATCGTGTTCGAAGAAGCATTCCAGTTCTTATTGCAGAGCTGCCGCATTAACTTCTTGGTATCTTCATCGCGGGGAATTCTTGTCACTATAGTTCCCGCGTTGGAACAAACGACCTTTATCTGCAGCCCTTCTTTAAGAAGATCCTCGACATTTAAATGGGAATCCACATTATCTTCGCGCTCAAGATACTGTTTTCCAGATGCTAAGAATCTGCGCGATGATTTTTCCTGTGCTGGTGAAAATACTCTTGGTGTTTTTCGGTTGGGGCTTTGTCCTTGTGGAGTGTCCAACAAGCGTTTTGGTGCAATGTTCTCTTTACTAGGTGTCGTTCGAACTTGTGAGTTTTCTGCAGTTTCTCTAACGATTGCTGCTTTAATCTCCTGGTGCAGTTTGCCGAGATTTCTTATTTTTCTGGCGCATTTATTGCAAACCTTGCACGAATACTTGGCAGGGTTCTGTTCGACTTCTATTCCGGCCGCCCTACATGTTTCCGCCAAAACAGTACCTCAAGATTCACTCCTTTTCGAAGGAATAAATAAATTCTCTGACGAATTGTAGCCGTCTCTCGCTAACTGTTCCAAACTTAGTTTTAAAGTCACATTGGCAAACTCTACATTTATTGTTTGGATTTTTGCCCGCCATTCGCGAACTTCATTTCTTCGACTGTGAGAAATTTTGACAGTAGCCTGCGTAGCAAGCGGTTCTGTGGGTTTTCAGAGCAGAGAAAGGCCGAAGAACAAGATTTTTGATGATTTGGCCGCGTGAGAAATTGGGGGCAAGGCCAAGTCATCGAAAATCTCGTTCTTCGGTCTTTCTCTGCTTTGAAATCCACTGAAACGCTTGCTACACGGGCTATTTTGACAGCAGACTCACGTGTAGCACCATCACTTTGTCTTGAATTGAACGGAAGTGAGTTTTGTATTGCTATCGAATTTTGATTGGCTACTTTTGACAAACTGTCAAGATGTCGAGGTCACTGAAGCGCAGCGAGTTGACAAGTCGCGACGGGGACTCCTTGGGGGCGTTTTGCAAAATACCGACCTTTGCTGGCAAGCGTTTCTTTCCTTCCTTTCCCCCTCCCCCTCGCTCCATTTTTTCGCTCGCTCCCATTTCTTGCGCGGCCAAATCATCGAAAATCTCGTTCTTCGGTCTTTCTCTGCTCTGAAAACCCACAGAAACGCTTGCTATGCAGGCTAGGCCTAGGAGGGCCATAGCCCACAGTGCCATGCGCCCATAACAGGCGCCATCTTGAAAAAGCGTTCCCAGATTGCTCTACGCTGTTTCAGTGGCAAACATGTCTATGAAAGGTAAAGATCCTTACGCAAAATTCAAAGAGAGGGTAGCAAACAAGAGGATGAGAAATAAAGAATCCACTGCGGCCACAGAGATGGAGTTTATTACTGTCCAGCGACTTTCCTCGCATGTCAAAGAAAAGTACAAAAAATATTCAAGGATCGGACTATTAGCAAGCGTTCGTTTAGGTGGAGAGCCGACAATACAAAATATCAAAGAGGCGTGTAAACGCCACTTTAATGTAGCCGATCGTATTTGTTGCGATGTGTTGGCTGGAGAAAGAGGTCCATCATGGACAGAGAATAGCCAGATTACAAGCTGGAAAAGGTCATTCACATTCGATTTATTGAAGGGGATGATGATTTCCAGTTTTCTGGTGAGACCACCGGCCAGAGGCCTAAGAAGGTGTGGAAATCTCAAGAATGCGACTCACCCAAGAAGTCAGCACGGCCTGCCATGATGTCCACAAAGGTGGCAGCTTCAGTACCACTTAGTGCCATGCTAGAACTCGGCAAGGTTATCCAGCCAACAGTGGAAATAGTCACTGTACAGCTTGAAGAGTTTAACCTTGTTCAAAAGGCTTGGAACGAGCCCTTTGAGGTTAAATTCTCTTTATCAAAGGAAAAGTTTGCAAGCGGTTCATTTAGAGATGCCTTTTACGCCACCCCCCTGTCTGGCAATATTACCTCTGGTAAATATGTACTGAAGAAATTCAAGACAGATAAAATCAAGGAAATCGAAAGCCTCTTCAAAGCTGGAGAGGAACACACATGCAAACCTGTGCAGATGAATGCATTGGCAAGAAACTTTGCAATTATGCAAAGCAACGAAGCACCCATTGAATATGGCCCCACGTTGGGTTACACAAAAGTTTTCTTTGGACAGCTCAATGGGGAATTTATTAAACTAAAAACCTTTTTGAAGGGTAAATTTCAGAAACATGTGAACAATACAGGGGACATAACAGGGGGCATTACAAGTGATCTAAATCTGAAGGCACAAACCTTCTCTCACTGTACATATGAAAGATCTGGAAAACAACTTATGGCTTTAGACATACAAGGAGTAAGCAATCATCTTTCTGATCCAGAAGTAGCAACATCAGACTTGATGGATTATAATAACAGCCGTATACTTTTCTGTTGCGGAAACCTATCCGCGAAGGCAACTGAGAAGTTTAAGCAGGTTCACCAATGTAACAAGTTTTGCAAAATGTTTGGACTCGAAGAAATGTAAAATTGACAGGATAATTCCAAAGAGAAATAACATTTCATTTTTTATTCATTTACAGTAGGAAGTCAAAACAAATGCCTTTGGCTTGACCCAATTTGAGGGTTGGGCGTAGCAGCCTACTACCTAAAATTTTCAAAACCCATTGCCATAGTCAACAGAGGTAGACTATTGTGTTTACCGTAAACTTGGGTTACTTTGGCCTTGGAGGTAACTTTGGCCACCTTTGACCACACTTGGAAATTTTGATTTTACAACAACACTTTACCTTACACAAAAACGTTATTGTATTTGTTAAGTACCAAAAAGATTCTAGTTTACAATGATGTCAAAGTCATCTTGTTAAACTCCTTGTACAAGTTTCAAATCAAGGAAAATAAGTTTTCAAGAAAATTGCTCGAAAATGGTATCTTTCAAAACACTAGCCTATTTTTAAAATTGAGTCTGAAAAATTGCCAAAGTAACCCCGGTTTACGGTATTGGAAGTTAGAAATGAAGGTCTTTAGGCCCTTTGAAGTGCATGCAGTCAAATGAACCTTATTCTGTTGAGATCATTTTTCAGTGGACAAATGCATGTTTACTATTGTTGTTGTTGTTTCATTTCTTACATGTTAGTTACAGTTAAAAGAAAAGGTTGAAAATAGGGCAGACTGGTACTCTTTTACACACTGATTGTAATTGTTTACAGAATTATTTCAGGTATGACACATTATTTGTTCCGTACCTATCTGTACAATGAACAATAAAAATTTGAGCTGTTCAGCTAATCAAGCTGTTTTGACTTGCTGGAGCCCTTATCACCAATAATACCACAGGCTGCCCAAGTTTGCCGTCTGTATTAAAATGATTATCACGGGATAGCATTAAATATTTTTGCGTTGAGACCTGGGACCCCTTGGTGCTGCTGATTTGGGGGTCCCGAATGTTATTTTTGCATCCCGTATAATTACCAAAACTTTTCTTGGGTGATAACCATTATACAGACACCAGTTCTTAACCTATCTTATACAAAATAACTGCTAAGTTGCACCTCAAGCAACAAGTGAATTTATAAAATGCAAAATTAGAAAACTGGACAAAACAAAATTTAAAATAATCAAGTTCACTTTGAAAGCAAAATCAAAATTTACATTTATTTGTGCTATCCATCCCTGGGACGCAACCATTTTTGTACAATGCATTTTTAAAAATTACGTATTTAGCATAAAAATGCATATTTTTTGCATTAATGTGATCTCTGTATCAGAAGCATGGTATGGGATCTTGAAAAATGATAATTTTTTTTGTCATCGAGAAAATAAAGCATCAGAATCTGGAGCCATTATCGAATCCTGTTATTTTTAGCCTGAGTTTTCCTATGTGATCCTTATTATTACTGCTCCAAAAATCCATAGGGCTTAACATAAAAGTGAGTGAGATCCAGTACTTTATTATTTTATCAGTAAGAATTTTTTTAATTCTCATAATATTTCCATATAAGTTTCAACACTCTGCTGCCCAAAAAGATTAATTAGGGTCCTCTTTTTTTCATGTTTCTTATTTATAGCTTGGAAACTGAAAAAATCTATCAGATCCTCTTATACTATTCTACCTCCAGTTCAATGACCCCACCCCTCATAACTTTTAATTCTTCTTACTTGTAATAAAAAATTAATAATAAAAAAGTTTAAAGTTTAAAAAAATTTTAAATATTGATACACTACTTAGCTAATCCCTTTCAATTGTCTGTGGTTGCATGTTTTGCATGTGATCAAACCAAGAATGGAGAACTAAACTTTTGAGCCAAGTCACATTTTGGTGAATGGAGTGCCAAAAAAGCCCGGGTAAGATAGGGTTAAAACACATTTTTATCAACAAGTGACTTGAGGTATAGGTATGCATTGTTTGCATCACTTGGTTCGATGTATTCCAGGTCAGGCAAATGCCTCTCACATTCACCTGTGGACAGCAGGTGCTAAAAAATCATCAGTGTCGTAAAAATGCCAGATACTTCAGCCACCTAAACCAGGTCATCTTCTTTCAGTTTTATGCCACATTTTTTCCCACCACTGAAGCATGTTGTAGAATATTCAGATTTATCCAACACCTTGAAACTCAGAAATGTTTGCATGTTTGTTCTGTGTTTCTCAGGATTTTTTAGGTACGACGACGTTAATAGAATAAGAAGGAATCAGATATCGTTCAAGGATGACCATGTGATTATTAAGGTCGAAAAGAGTAAAAATGACCAATTAAGGAAGGGTAGCGAAGTCTTGATTGCTAAATCAGAAGGCAACGTTTGCCCTGTTAGCATTCTTAAAGAATACTTGTCAATGCTGCAAATAGAGCCGGATTCTAGCAAATATATATTTCATCAGCTTATAAAAACTAAGTCAGCCCATAAGCTTGCCGATAAGGACAAACATATTAGTTATGCAACTTTCAGAGAGCATTTCAAAAACACTTTGAAAACAGTTGTGCCAGACACTCAAATTTATGGTACACAATCCTGCAGATCGGGAGGGGCCACATCAGCAGCAAACCAGGACATTAAAGAAAGAGTTTCCCAAAGGCATGGACGATGGAAAACTGTAAGGGCTAAGGATGGATATGTTGATGATAATGTATCTGAAAGGCTTTCAGTTTGGAAATCACTCGGGCTATAGTTCCCAACCCTGCACATCATGTCAAGCCCTTTCTTTGTCTTTCTATGGTATCACTGTACGGAGCGGACCTACGCCACCAAAACTAAACTTGATGGGATATATTTTGTGTGCTGTCTAGTGGAGCTGAAATATGTAATTTCTGGCGATTGAGTGAATGGAATGAACGAATTAGACAGAAATGCATATTTCTGCGGCACGGAACCAGCAGGGACTGGGTTCCACTACAGTACTGAGAACTGTGGGTAAATATAGGAGTATATAAGGCCGTGATAGCACGTGCAGAGCAACTCTAGGTCTGCTCCAGCTACTGGCCCATTCGCCTTTTTTTCTGACAATTATTATGAGATAAATGTCGAATCGAACTTGAAATCCAATATATTCAACAAGATGTATGAATAATCCAGCTACAAACGTGTTTAAAGAACCATAGTCGGAGATTCTGTTAATATTAATTTACCTACAAATAGGACGGCTGTCAAGGTGACGGCTTGTCAGCACGCTATGGTTGTACCCTATTATTCGATACTGTTTAGAACGTCTGTAAATAGCAATTTTCGAACCAATGTAAATCAATAATTAGCAATATCAAAGCACGCAGAGCACCTCTAGACCCCGGAGGATTGTGGTGCTGCGAGTTCGGGGAATACGTTTCCAGTTTGCCACTGGGTTTTATGGTTTTTCATATCCCGCAAACCACATTCCTGCTACTCGATATGGTATCACCGTACGGAGCGGACCTACGCCACCAAAATAAACCCGATGGGATATATTTGGTGTGCTGTCTAGTGGAGCTGAAATATGGAAAAGGTTCTCAGTTTATTGAGAAAAACTAACATAACAGTCATGTGGCGAACTGCGCAGTTTACAATTTGGAATAACATAAAGTTTGCATTTTAGAATGTTAATAGAAACAATTTACGATATAATGAATGAACATTTATTAAATATGTTGAGATTGTGCTGACTTACTTCTACACCTGCACGGTTTGAAAGTCAGTTTCTTAATACGGTCCATACATGCATGGGCTGTAAGTAAAAAAATCATTTATACACCTTGTTTTTAGTTATTAGATTAATGTGTTCGGCATTAGTGAGGTATTCTAAAAAATATTTGATTCAAGAAAATATGGAAGCAGTTGGGTTTACAGTCGTTTATTCGAGTGAGGGGTACCTGTGTTTCATGTCGTCTTCAGCATCTGTGCGGGGCTGGGTTATTTTGGACCACATCAGTTCTGGCCATGATTTTGTGCGTTGCGTTGTACCACGTAAAAACTTTTATCTCATTTAATCCTTTGAAGGTTTTACTAGTTTTATCTTCTGTTATTTTTGATTTTTCTATTTCTTATCTTATAATGCTTTAGATCAGTTTACTTTAGAATCAGTTTAAGGTTTTATCTAGGAACTTGTATTTACATGTAACTGACTAGTCATAATTTTATTTTATTTAAAACTATAACTTGCATATATATTGAATCGAGCGACACAAGTTAACTTTTTGTTTTCATTGTTGGCTTAATACAGTTGTTTTCAGTTGCACAGTCCGTGAAACTGTTGTATTCAGTGATTGACAAAACTTCAGACGGGAGATATGTTTTCGAAGTTCGTGTAACGATGAAAACAATGGTAACTTAGAAACCTAGACTGTAAAAGAAAACGTAACTAATTTTCAGTTAGTTGCCATGTAACAAAAAGTTGCCTGATTGATTGATTGTAAGAAAGACATGCAAGGCAAACTAAGTGTCTTGTTAGCATTTGCCATAATTGCTTTATATTGTACCTCAGTTAAATGTTTCCAGTTTCATCTTGTCATTTTTCCCATTTCTCCATTGGTCATCTGCTTTTATTATAATTTATTGTAATTTTACTTTTTTCTCCAAGGGGCTTATTTCAGTTGGGACATGAGTGTTGCTTCCTCTCCCTGCCACTTTATTCTATCAATTTATTTTTCGTTTTTGCCCTCATAGATGTTGTGGCAAAACCGTAAAATTATTTAGGTATATAAAACAAGGGCCAGCTGAGAGATTAGGACAACTGAGTGGACAGAAACTATTAAATGAATTCAGCGATAAAAGTTTTGGTGTGTGCATTTACCTTGAGAAAACTTAGTAATAATAATAATAATAATAATAATAATAATAATAATAATAATATACTTTATTTAAAACAGGGTAGCTAGACTTACACGAAGTATAGTTTTCGTCTAGGCCCTGATCTATAATCTATCCAAGTCCAGAACATGACACCGGCCCACTCCACCAACCACCACCACCACTACCTTTTGACCTATCCAGATAAACAAATGAATGTCCGTAACAATGTGGTTCATTTTAATCATCAGTTTGGTTTGGGGCCCTCTTCAGTTGGTCTAACGTTTTTGTTAGGAGCAGGTCTATACGCATTGTCAGCCCCCTTCATTGGGTGGATCAGTGACAGGACAGTAAGTTCAGCTCGCTACTCTACTAGCCGTATTGTACTGTTATATACCATACTACGGGGTAATGTCGTGCCATGCCTTGCCGTCCTGTGCTGTGTCATGTCATGAGGTGCTGCACTTTTCATGTCATGTCATGCGGTTCCGTGTTATGTTGCAAATGTGGTGTGCTGTGTCGTTCCGAACTGTGATGTGCTTTACTGCGCCATGCCGTGCTGTGCTGCACTCTGATGTGCTTTACTGTGCCATGCCGTGCCGTGCTGCACTCTGGTGTGCTTTACTGTGCCATGCCGTGCCGTGCCGCACTCTGATATGCTTTACTGTGCCATACCGTGCCGTGCCGCACTCTGATGTGCTTTACTGTGCTGTGCCGTGCCGTGCTGCGCTGTGCTGTGCCAGGCGATGCTGTGCTTTACTGTACTGTGCCGTGCTGTGCTAGGCTGCCCCGTGCTGTGCTGTGCTGTTCTCTGCCATGCTGTGCTGTGCCGTGCTTTGCTGTGG
>JANRMR010189512.1:0-10811 GCA_025434825.1 Bergia sp. 'catenularis'
AATTGTGTTTTATTTAATTTCAAAATAGTTCACTTTAAACCGCAAATTTGGAAATAAAGCAATATTTATATTTACATTTTTTAAAAATATGTTAATTTAACTTGGAAGGGGTTGGTGGGTGAGGATTTGAATTTTTCCTTGCATTTGAAACTTAATTGTGAGTTACGCGGCTTGAGTTCTTCAATCCGTGACGAGGCTTACCAAAATGTCTTGGTCCATGCTCCTTCCATCGGGGTTTACATTGAAAGAGGCAGTAAGAGCTGTTTGTTTTCTTCAATTCTAATCATAACAAAAACTGTGAAAATTTAACATTTAATATTTTTATATCATGGTTTCTTTTTCCTCTTTTCAGACCTTGAATAGAGAAACAACTCTAACTGCCAAAAACGGGAAAGAAATTAAAGCTCTTACAGTCTTTGCCCACTCGATGAGGTACTTGAGAGAATTGGCTGTCGAAATAATTCGGGAGAGGACTGGGGACAATAAATTTCACGCAGGTGATATCCAGTGGGTGTTAACTGTGCCTGCAATTTGGAAACCAGCGGCTAAACAATTCATGCGGGAAGCAGCTTACGAGGTAAGTCCTTATTCTAAAACAGCTGGCAATTTTCCTGAGTTATTATTTCAATTACATTATTTTATCACATATATACATACCGCTGTTCTCTTCATATCTGAAGAAATCCTGTTACCATAATTACAGGTTTGTTTTCCAATCGTTGCTCGTTTATTTTGCACCCTTTTATTTTCACTGCCGCTTTCAAGTCCCTTCTCTTCCTCGATTGTCATCGCAGAGTTTCACTCGTTTGAGATATTGTCAACATTTAAAGATAAAGAGGCCAAGTAATGATTTCTACATTAACCACAACTTAACATTTGGATGGAATGCTTCCAGTATAACCAATAACGCACAACATCAAAGCCGGGAACGCTTAGCAAGATATGTAAATGTTGGGCAAAAAGATTTCTTCTAGTTTCCGTATTATATTATTTAAAAAATAGGCTTTACGATGAGGGAAATTTTAGTTTAGTGCAAATTATTATACAGACACGAAAACTTTATTAATTTATGAATATTCTATCAATTTTTCAAAAAATTTTGAAGATTTTCGAAGACTTCCATAAAGACATGATATTGTCAAAGCTTTTTCAAGAATTTAAAAGTCGTCAAAAGCTTTCTGAACACTCTCTAAATATTTTTGAAAGGTTTCCGAATATTTTCCAACGGATTTTGGAAATATTCTAACAAAGATTTTCCGAAAATTTAAGTGTTTTTGTCTATAGAGTAAAAACAACATTACAAAGCGGCTTGAAGTGTTAAGAACGCTTTCTACTCATTGGCTGCGCTTGTTTGTAAAATATTATTTCACCACTTTAAAATATATAAACAGTTATGCCGTCGCACCCCCGTGTAATATCTTGTTTGACTTTTTTTTTATCTTTGCATTGCTTTTTCTTTCATTCCTTGTCTCTTTCTTAGGGCATCTGAAAACATTACAATTGTTAAATAATAACCAAGTCACCTACTTCTACTGTTGAGTATTGCATTTTATTTTAATTATCAAGGCTGGAATTGCCTCTGAAGACAATCCTGAGCAACTTATCATTGCCCTTGAACCGGAAGCAGCTTCGGTGTATTGCCGATCAAAAAAGATGCGAGAATTTCAATTAGAGAGTGGGGAATCAACCATTTCTGATGTGTTTGCGAGTCCAGGATCGAAGTACCTTGTTATCGACATTGGAGGTACTTGTTTTATATTGTCATTATTAAATCTTACTGATCCAGGTACATTTTATTGTGACTGATAATTCAATTCAAGCATTAACACATTGAAGATATGATGAAGGAAACACGTAATAATACCAGTAGAAACAGCAATATCAGATTCACTGCAGCATTCCTATATACAATTTTTTTACTCATTGTAGCGTTCGATGTTAGAAACTGTAGTGAAAAATACCTAGCTATCTTTTTAACGTAGATATCTGTAGTAAAGACATTATTAATCATTATGTGTTTGATACACTTCGTAATATTTCTCTCTTACTGATGTTTTGTGTTTTGGTAGAGTCGCAATGTAAGGATTTGAATCTATAGTTTATGTAGCACATAGTTGACAAACTTGCCGTTAGTGTCAAAGCATGTTTAAGCAAAAGAACCACAAGCTAAAAATTGTTGATACAATAATGTGTCTCTTTCTTTGTGCAAATCAAATAAAAGCCAATGGATATTTCATCGTAGGAATTTGATTGGTTCAAATACTCTTCGAAAAATACCAGCTCATAATTACTGCAATTGTTGCCCTTATATGGAAAACGAGCGCTAAACTCAAATGTACCAAGGGAAAACAATGGCTAAAAAAGTTTCGACAAACTTTTACCGGAAAATTTTGAAAGATGAATACAAGCGTTCAAAATTTCATCGTTCCACAAGGATCTTGCATGTATACAGCTCCTACATTTTATGTTTGTCCAATGAACTTATAGAATTATAACCTTACCATATGTTATGCGTTTTGTTTTGCAATCGCATTTCTTTCAGTCTCGATCGATCAATCGACAAGCCGCAAGGTCTGGGTTTTGTTGGTCTGGGTACAATAGTCGTGCGCAGGTTGTCGGGAACCTGTGAGATAAACACATTCGGATTTATCAGTCCTATCACATTCGTACGCAGACCCACAACACACAGCCTACGTGACCTGTACATGTCCATCGATCCATCGATCTATCGAGCTTGGAAAAAGGTTTCACTAAACACGGCGTAAAACTTATGGTAGGTTTATAGTTTATTTCTAATTTATTAGACACATGCGAGATCCTTGTGGAACGAAAGTTTGAACGCTTGTATTCATCTTTTGAGTAACTATGAGTAATTCTGCCGAATTATAAAACCTCTCTATGATCAAGTAAAAGAACTTGGTATTGTTTTTTCTCAAGTAAACTCAAGCTAGACGGTGAAACCGTTGACATTGACTATATTTGTTGCCAGTACTGCTGTATAGAAAACCAATTCTTAGTTCTTTAGTCTCCAATTTGGTGCTTCATTTCCATGGCCACATATCATATTGGCAAACGAACTTCGTGCCTGTTTTGGTTAACCATTTCCATTTTGCACTGTTACTTTCATTGATATTATTTTTAGTTAGAATCCCTATGGACTTCTGCGAATTTACGAATTCAATACTTACAAAAATCATTTTAAAAATAAATATTTTTTAGCTCAGTAGTTTCACTTTGAGATTGGAGAAATGCCGTGCGCATCATTGATAATATGACATGTAACTTCTGTTGTTTAAAAAATGGAAACACATCAGTTTCTTTTGTTCCGATATAGTCTGTTTTTGTTCAAATTATTTAATCTTAAAATGTGAACCAATGATCTGTGTTTTATAAAACAAATTGTAACACTCACGCTATCACCTTCTATCCAACGCATGTTCATAGAATAGTTGTTCAATATGTTGCATACTCAGAACGTTCTCAAATTACACATCAACTTTAATGTTACTTTGATAATTATAAAATATCCTGAATTTAAAAAGGGCTTGCAACCTGTAATTTTGATTAACAGTTGTTTTTGATGATTACCACATTCGTCAGTTATTTGATACAGATCCGCGCCAACTTTGTGTACATGCAAAAGTGTTATAGGACTTGTGGCAAGCATATTTGAGACTTTCCTTGGAAAGACATATTTAACTCTTGCCAAAGTAACATTTTTCAGCTTTATACCAGGTTAAGATTTCAAGATATCTTAAGTTTAGTCTCGTTATTTTAATGCTATTAGATAAGTTTCCGCCTATGTATTTATGCAGGTGGCACTTTGGATGTGACAGCGCACGAGGTGATGCAAGGTGGTAACATCAAAGAGATACACCAGGCTACAGGCGGCTGTTATGGCGGAACAAAAGTTGATCAAGAATTCGAAAACCTTTTAGATAAATTGTTTGGAAAACCTCTGTTGGATAGCTTTCGCAAAACCTTTCCCGCAGAGTGGCTCAACTTGATGAATGAGTTTGAAATGAAGAAACGAGGACGAAGGGCGTTTGAAGGTAACACAACTCGTGTGCGGTTACCACGTAACTTCATGACCTTCCTTTCAAACCGCGGTTACTCCGACCCAAACACAGTTATCTCCAAGTACTATAACTCCAAGGATGTCAAGATTTACAATAGTGAGTATCTTTGTTTTGGGCAAGAAGTTATGAAGCAGCTCTTCATGCCAGTGTTAAAGGGAATCGAGTCTCATATCCAGTCGCTGCTGAAGAAGCCATCTTTGAAAACTACAAAGTTTTTCTTCCTGGTTGGAGGTTTTGCTGAATCAATTCTTCTCCAAGATGCAATACGAAAGAGATTCGATGGGAAGCACCGAGTGCTGATTCCAAACTATGCCAGCATTGCAGTCGTGCAAGGAGCTGTTATGTATGGCCTCAGACCGCAAATCTTCGAATCGCGGGTGATGTCCACCACCTACTGTTTTGAAACAAACCACCGGTTTAAAGAAGGTGTCCATCCTCCCTCAAAACGCCGCATAATTGAAGGAGTCGCCTGGTGTAAGGATTGCTTGGTTGTCGTGGTTAGAGAAGGTGAGACCGTCAAAGTAGATGAAGCAAAATACTTTCCAAATTATCAACCATTAAAGAGCACCCAGACTGCCGTTTGCTTTGCATTCTACACCTCCTGTTCAACCAATCCCAAGTTTACCACCGATCCTGAGGTGGGCCCGTCCATTGGCCAAGTTACAGTTTCCTCTCCTGACACATCGAAGGGAACTAAACGGGAGATCGATGTTTCCGTGTACTTTGGAGGCACTGAGATAAAGGCCACAGCTTTCGACAAGACCAGTGGAAACAAGGAGACAGTAGTTCTTGATTTTCTTTGCAGGTAGTCGTTTTATCAGCGAAAACTGTGACCTATCATACTGTCATAGCTCGCAAGTAAATATACCAGTTACAAAGTTGCGACAATCGTTGATACTTCTGATAATATCAAGAAAGGGTGATCTTAATTAACATAAATTATTGCAATAAACCTTAAAAAGAGTAATAGTCACAATATATCGACATTTTTTTGGAAAATTGTAGTTGGGGGAAAACCAAAAATAAGTAAAAAGGAACCAGTGAATAATGATCACTTGGTTAATTCATAAAAAAATGTTTCTTTTAAAAACTAACATGTATTTTTGCACCGCCACCACCATTTACTTGAGTTCAATGCTAAGTCTGAACAGATTTTAAGTCATCTTAATATGATCAAAAGTGCGCTGTAAACTTTATCTGTAAATCAATCCTGAAATGGAAACCAACAAGTTCAATGTCTTTTTACATATACTGTGTATTTGCTGTGGATGTTTTAGAGAAGTCGATATCTTAAAAGCAAAATCTTATTATTTTGTATTTATGTGGTGCATCGAAAAGCGCGCATAAACCTTTTTCTCAAGGTTTTTAGAAAACAGTAATAGTAGCAGTAGGCACTGACTGCAATCATAATTATCAAATAATTTTACAAAAGAAACGCAAACATATAATGTGAAATATTTTGCAACATTGCATGTAATGCAGCTAAACCTACTCCAGATTTTCACTCACGTAACATAAATCTGTTACATGTACAGTAAAGAATGCCACACCCGAGGCTATCCGCAAGGGTTTAAATAGTTTGAAGTTATCAGCAAATCATCAAATGTCAATAAATCATTGCCTTAAACATTTGTTAGTGTTATTTGTATAATGAAGTCGCTATATGAACGGCGATGCTGCGAGCGAGTGTTGAGAGCGAAGGGAAATCAAAGAAGTGGACTGCCTAAAGTCGGAGTGAGAACTATCCGGATACAGACAAGTAACCACAGATTAAAATAAAAACTAAAGCTTTTGGCGAGCAATCAATCGTTCAGTATAACATGGACATGTTGCTTTGTACGTTGCTCAAATCGAGTTTGAGTTTCATGTCGCAAGATGCGTAAAATTAAGCAAGATTTTTAATTAGATGTGTTAAGATATCACTTGCGACTCGCTGCATCAGTTTGCTCACTGCCAGAGCTGCAGAATATGATGTATTTAAGAAAGACAGCAGGACCTTGGTGATGCAGACTATGTGCTCGCTGCCAACGTCAACGTGAAAATGATTTAAGTTTTTTTTTTTTTTTTTTTTTGGAGGGGGGGGGGGGGGATTCCTTAACAAAATGGACAGAAAGCTCGTCGCAGTTTAACTGAATGTTATAAATGTTCAACATCGGTAGTTAACTGGGTACCGAATGGGAGTACATAAGGAGTATGTCAGTTGAAAATATTTTAAAAACCAGTTACGACTTTTTTTGTATGATGTTAAACCTTTTGAACTCGTCTAGGGTGAAAGGTAGCCTGAGCCACGTCCATGTTGGTGCCTTTAGAAATATGAATCAAATTTTCCTGATAACACTCTGGTCCATTTTATGCGAGAGCTCCGTCATTAGAAAGTAAGGAAGTTAAAACTTTTACCTATAACCAAATATAAAGCGTTGCCCGCTAGAATGACTCTTTAGGTCTCTTGTACTCCTCATGAAATTGATTTCTCGGTTTGATCGAGATGTAAATGTCGATTGGTTGCCAATGAGGTCATAACAAATCACAACATTACACCAGAAAAGTGAGTTCAATAGTTATGCATAATCAAATAGCTTCTGTACTCTCAATCTAATTAACAATTGTCCGAGTAAAAAATCTAATTTTCAGTTGTGCTGAGATGAAGCAGATACTAAAATGTCTGTAAAGTAAAGTCATTCTGCTTGGCTGTAAATGTTTGCGAAAATTCAAGCAGTTTGCGCAAGTATGGTATACACCCAAGCTCCCCCCGGCCCTCCCCGGCCCTCTCACCAGTTTGCAATCACATATCAACAGAAAACATAATATAATAAAAAAGAATGTTTAAAAGATGTTTTGAGGTAAAATGTTGTAAAACGATACTGTTTAAGTTTCACGAACTAACCCTTGATAAGAGAGCATTATAGATTTGGTGCTCTCAACACAACTGTAAAAAACTTCTCCTGTAGAATTATCACTAAAATCCGCAAATTCGAGCACATCTCCTCTGCGCTACAGGAAGTCAATTAGCAAAGAGCTTTTGCGAAGAGAGGCGATATTGATGTTTAAATGTATGAACAACCTTGAGTCACCCTACTTATGTATTAAATTCTGTAAACCTACAAAGAAACTGTGTAAACATACTAGAAACTGTAACTTTCCGCAAATCGCTGTTTTCAGAACCTCTTCCGGACAAAGAGCATTCGAGTGTAGAGGAGTAAAACTCTGGAACAATTTGGATAAGGAATTAAAAGAAGCAAGTTACCTCGGTATTTTTAAAAACAATCTTAAGAAAACTACGCTGAAACGCTAAATGTTATAATTTTCTCCCTTTTTATCTTTATTTATAGTTTACTTTTTACTAATTTGTTGTTTTTAAACAATGTAATATTTAAAACTATTGTAATTTTTGTTGAAAAATGAAGTAACTGTAGAACAGATCGCGTACTACATATTCTAAGTTTGTTTGACAAATTCGAATACAGGAACTGCTAATAACTCTGCTCTAGATAAAATTAAGTTTGAACATCTTAGAGAAGTACCGTAAAAAGTATCATAGAAGGAATAAACTATAACATCTAAACATTCAACTGAAATAAGGAGACAGTTCATCAAAAGAAATAAAACACGCATACTTTGTAACGCAATTCAAATATCATAGTTAAACTTTTTCTCGCTGCTTTGTAGATGTCCAATGATTACTGACGCCAATTGTAATACCGACGCAAATTGTAATGCCTGACGTAAATTGTAATACCTGACGCAAATTGTAATACCTGACGTAAATTGTAATACCTGACGTAAATTGTAATACCTGACGTAAAGTGTAATACCCGACGCAAATTGTAATACCTGACGTAAATTGTAATACCTGACGTAAATTGTAATACCTTGCGTAAATTGTAATACCTGACGTAAATTGTAATACCCGACGCAAATTGTAATACCTGACGTAAAGTGTAATACCTGACGTAAATTGTAATACCTTGCGTAAATTGTAATACCTGACGTAAATTTTAACACCTGACGTAAATTGTAATACCTGACGCAAATTGTAATACCTGACGCAAATTGTGATACCTGACGTAAATTGTAACACCTTGCGTAAATTGTAATACCTGACGTAAATTGTAATACCTGACGTAAATTGTAATACCTGACGTAAATTATAATACCTGACGAAAATTATAATACCCGACGTAAAGTGTAACACCAGACATAAATTGTAATACCTGACGTAAATTGTAATACCTGACGTAAATTATAATACCTGACGTAAATTGTAATATCAACGTAAATTGTAATACCTGACGCAAATTGTAATACCAACGTAAATTGTAATACCTGACGCAAATTGTAATGCCTGACGCAAATCGTAATACCTGACGAAAATTGTAATACCTGACGAAAATTGTAATACCTGGCGTAAATTGTAATAGCGGTTGACGCAAATTGTAATAAAACCTGGCGCAAATTTTAATAACTGACCTGACGTAAATTGTAATACTACCTTGCGGTAATTTGTAATGATTTGACTTGACGTAAATTGTAATAACGGACAAGCCCATTACTAAATGTCTAACGGAACACAATGAATGAGATTAAGAACAAGCATAAATTAATGGAAATGTCTCTAAACAATCATTTTCCCTTTTCAACTTGTTTTAGGATTATTCAAAAATTCAACAATTGAACTAGCGTGGCACACACTAAGCAATTATATAATTTGTTTTTATGCATATAAGTGAGTTAAACATCCAGTCTTAGTGCATCTATAATGGCGAGTTAGACTTCTACTGAAAATAAATTATCAGAAAAAAAATCTGAGTCACTGACGGGAATTGAACCCATGAACCTCTGATTACCGGTCAGATGCTCTACCCACTGAGTTACAGAGACTCCCATGGGGAGTTGGGTAAATTTTCTGGGTTCTTGAAGATGGTTTGTGCCAGCTGGACATACGTCTTGCATCTGCTCGCTCAATATGTCCGACAATCGTTTGGTCCATATAGGTATAATGCATATAAGTGAGTTAAACATCCAGTCGCAGTGTATCTGTAATGGAACGAGTTAGACTTCTACTGGAAATAAATTCTCAGAAAAAAATCTGAGTCACTGACGGGAATTTGTTTTTACTTAGTATCGTTTTGAGATTTTGGTATGGTTGTTATTTCATGTACTCATACAAAGTCTAAATTATTGATATGTTACAAACGTGACATCTTTTTACACAGTGTTTTGCTATTCAGAACCTTTAAGCTTTAGTTTCAGTATCTTTTCTGTCACTGTAAATATAGGATATTTGTTATGTTTACTAAAATCGAACAAATCGCAATGCCTACCAGAAAACAGTTGACATAAATGCAGACTCGTAAATTCAGGATTCTTCAATATCAGAAAATTAATGTCTCCTTACGATGTTGCAGACAGAAAGTCTAAATATGTAGTTTCATTAATTCCACTGTCTAGGTTGACTATAGTAACCTTCAGTTCAGTTTCTCCAAAGTGCAAGTTGATTTCAAGATCTTGCGGCTTCCATGCATCAGGTATCTCCAGGAGTAGACCCCCAGGGAGTTTTCGCACTCCTTCATCCGTAACGAATTTGACATCAGTCTCTCTGATGTATAGAAATAGATTCTCACTTCCTTCTGGTTTTCATGAAGAGGAGAAAAACCGGAGATTCTCTTTTTCTGATTAACTTTCACAGCTTCACCTGCTTTCACAAATGTGTAGAACACATCTCGACATCTTGGAATTCCATCTACGTACATTTTTTTCTCTTCAGGATGCAGCCCATCAAGAAACAACCTACACACTTTTATGCCGTATGAAGATCTGACGATTCTAGATTCAAACGTATCGGGGTTTTTGCCAAACATTACAGCTCCCTGCACAACGGTAATACTGGCATATTGAGGTATTAACACCCTGTAACGGTTTCCAAACTCTTTTTTGATAGTTGACTGAAGTAGAGGAGAATCCGCAAAACCCCCAACAAGGAAGAGCAACTTGACACCGTTGAGTTCTTGGTTGTCTAACAAAAACTGAAGGTGACATTACATTTGGACTCAGGCAGAGGTACTCTCCACCGTGCAGCTTCACCTGTTGTTAGAAACAAGGGCTTTTATTATTGAAACTTATAGTAGTTTAAGCAGTTTACACTATTGTGAATGTTAGGGAGGATAGGATCAGCACAACAGCTAAATTAATTCGACTATAAGGTCGTTAGTAGTATATGGAAATAATTGAAGAGGTGCAAAGAAAGGAGAAGGTTTAGAAAGAAGAAAGGAAGAAGAGATTTAGAAGAAAAAGAAGAGGAAGAAGAAGAATGAAGAAGAATGAATAATAATAATAATAATAAGACGACGACGACGAAGAAGAAGAACGAGGAGGAGACGGAGGGGGAGGAGGCAGAGGAGCAGAAGAAAACATCATAAAGAAGAAGACTAAAAAAACTTAATGGAAAAATAAAGGAGAAGGAGATGGCACTGAAAAAGGGAAAAGAATGAAGGATAACGGGTTGGATAACGAGATAGAAAACCAAAGACGAAAGATAATGAGTTGTAAAATGGAGATGGAGACGGAGAGTTAATTAATAACGTAGAGGAAAACATACAAAAAGAAAACAAAGGCTACTCCAAAAAGGAGAACATCATTGTTAAGAAGAAGCTGAGGGTTGATGAAATAAATCGTAAATTATATTTTACCTCATTAGGGCAGTATTGTCTTGAAATGATTGCACTCAGGTCGGAG
>JANRMR010189523.1:0-10456 GCA_025434825.1 Bergia sp. 'catenularis'
CCCAAAGTTAAGACCATTAAAAGGCTTTCGTGCCCCTTTCAGAACTCAGTGACCCCAGAAAACGCTTGCGCGGCTCCGCCTCTGTATCTTAGTCTGGACACTCCTAGCTCTGCCTCTCGAGCCAGATATCGCAGCCCCAAAGTTAAGACCATTAAAAGGCTTTCGTGCCCCTTTCAGAACTCAGTGACCCCAGAAAACATGTACGTTGCAAGTTTCAAGTGAAACGTTTGAGGTTTTTGTCTAAATATACGTTCACATTTGTTAGTCTTGGAGTTTTGCTAAGCAATGTTAACCTTGTTTTATTTCGTATTATTATTCACTGTTGACATACTTTTATGAAAACGTCAAGGTGAATTTTGTGAGCATTATTAACTGCATGACTGAAGCAACTTTCAGAAATAGAAATGATAATTCCAGGTTTTTGGTCTTTTCCAAAGCAGTTTTACTTTAGATTTTTAAACAAGCGATTTTCAATACCCGTGACTTTATCATGTTGAAAATTTACTCTTGACGTAAGAAATATCAACGAACGTGCCTTTACTGCTTCGCAATATGCTAAATTTCCCCTAAGGGTTTTCCCCATATTAACGAACATGCTTTTATTTTGTCATGTGCTAAATTTCCCCTAACTGGTTTCCCCAATCAACGAACGTGCCTTTAGCAAACACTGGACTTTCTTCCTGTGCTAAATTTCCCCTAATGGATTTCCCATGACGTAGTGGAACATATAAAAGGGTATTTCTAGCGAACACAGTTCACTGAGAAACATGGCGAGATTCATAGAGCGAGAGTCTTTGTGCGACGAAGTTGCTTCTAATTCAGAAGGAGAAGAAGAAAAAGAAGACTCAGATGATGAATTCATAGATAACTGCGATGATAACCAGGAGGACCTTTCGTTGCAAAGGTAACTATCTTATAACGTCATTTTGAACCATAATCAATGTTTGAAAATGAAAATGCTGGGGAAGTTTTTTTTTCACCAAAGAAATCGCTTTACCAGTTTAACTCACGTAGCAGACCATATCTCTTCCCTTAAATCCATTCGGATGAGAGACGGCGCTTTTCTCAATATATTTTTCGTGTCTTGTATTTTTGTATAAATATCTAAGACTACTTACACAAAATTTGCCCCCAATCGAATTTTCGAACATTACGTCAGTGTTCGAACTGGGGACTTTCCCCATTTTTTTACGAATAAGTCAAATGAAGTTAGATCAATTTACATCTTAAAAAACTTGAAAACTAGTTTCTTTATTAAACAAGCGCTTTAGAAAAGCTGACGGTTTCCTCAAAACAAATATATCTATTGCTTAAACGTGTTTTTCATACGAACAAGTACATTCGGGTACTACTGACTTAATATTAGTAAGCGATAAACACAAAGCACGAGGCGTCACTGTGTTTATTCAAGATAATTCAAGCATTCTCCTATGTGTGTATTCAGAAACACTAGTTCTTGAGAAAAATTACAATACTAATACAACACTTGTATACATGATATTATTGTTATTTGTTTTCCATTAAACTTTATTTTTTGTTGCATCGTTTTCAGGCAAAAGGACGCCATAGATAATTCGGTAGAAATAACAAGAACTATATCCGAAGCAAAACAAACAGCTGCTCGTTTTCGAAAGCAATCAAGGTATCTTGGCATTTTTTGTGAAATACTGTTCTTTCTTTGAAGTATGCTTTGCTCGAAACAGTCCACCATTGTTTATCTTGTTATTTTATAAAGCTTGCGACCAAAATAAGGAATCATAAATCTTATCAATACTCTTGTAATCTCCACAGACATGCTGTAGATTTCGACACTGAACGCGACGATGAAGAAGCTAGCGACGATCACGACACACACGTTCCGCCTTATTTTCCAAAGGAGCTTTGCAGCACTACAGGCGACGATCTTAGCTACGACTTTAATCGGCGTTTCTTTGATATACCAACCACCATTCATTATGACTTACTAACGGACGAACAACTTAGCCAGCCAATGCATCTAGAAACCTTTCAGGAAGTTGAAGACCTTATAACAGATTTCCTGTCCAAGTATGAGCCCAAAGGTGAAAATGAAAATGAAACAGACGAAGATCAAATAGACAAAAAGGAATTGTTTTTAAGGAGTGGTAAGTAAAAAAGATCAACTTTTTAACAATAAACAGGGTATCTATTTGGCCAAGCGTTTTAATAACAGGGTACGTGATCCAGCATCTCTACCTACTTCCCTTTGTTACTCTTGACTGCACGCATAAAAAGGATTTATTTTTGACAAGCACACTGATGAGATTCGGAGATCTTAGGGAAGAAGTCAAAACAATGATATTTTTTAAGGAACCCAATTTTGTCGGGGGAAGGTGGTGGGTGGCAGCACATACCCTCCTACCCCACCCCTCCCCACTTTTTCAGAGCTCAATTTCTTAAAACCTGATTTAGGGGTATTGGCTTTTATTGTATTATAGACTCTTTTCTCCACAAAGAAGGCGTTGGTCCAAATACTTTATCAATATCTATTTTATCAAACTTGATATTTGTTCCTGAAATTCAGCTATTTTTGAAAAAAGGTGATGGGTGGCGGCTCATGATACCCCACCCCCCCTAAATTGGGTTCCTAGGAAGTACCATTTGTTTTACCTTTTCCCTTAACGGCACGTACCCACCCATTTTCTAGCAAAGTACCCCGGAAAGGCAGATGTAAAAAAAAAATAACCATCTTAAGTATATACATTAGTTTTTAGCTATAAATTGTTTTCCATGTGGCGCTAAGACCTTAGTCTGTATTGCCAGGGTTCCCGCAGGTTCACAATTATTAACTTTAAGACTTTCTTTAAAACTTTTCAAGAAATAAAAGCAACCTGTTGATTATTAAGAAAAACTTTGAAATTTACAATAACCAAAACCAACGTTTCTTTGATATCCTTTTTACTTACTCCGTAATATTTTTTTTACATTTGTACATTTTTCTCTTGTACAAAAATTCTGAAAAACTTACACAATCATTTAAGTTTTTTTGTTGGGGGGGGGGGTGGGGAGGGGAAGCAGGTTCCCCCGAATAACCATAGGGCTAGAGAAAGGCTGAGCTGATGGTATTTTTTTAGATTATAAATTGCTTTTATTTCTCTTGAAACTGTTTATTACGCTACATATCCTTCTTTTTTTCTTTTAGTTTTCGCTAAAAAAAACTCCAATACGAATAAATTTAAATTTTTCACCAAGGAAATTCCATATTTTTGCCCCTTGGCAATGGCTATTAAATGCCCATTAATTCTAGTTTTGGACAATGAAGAACACGTTTTTCTTTTCTTCTTAACAGGTAGCACAATTGAAAATTTGCTAAGAAGTGGATCCCCCACACTAGATGCAAACCTGAAAAATGTTCGCCACGACTGTTTTGGTAATGTAATGATACTTGGTGCTCCTAAATATTCGGATTTGAGCGTTCACTTGACACATGGTTGGCCAAGATCTCTCATACACTACTCACATGGTGGTTTCTTGGCTGGAAACATCACTTGTACTGCCAAAGCAACAAATAGCAGAATCCGTAGCATGGCCAGGGGTGATGTCATGGCTTTCATAAGTACGGCAGAAATGGCTGGGATCGGAGTTTCCACAGCAGAGTTACTGTACTACAGAAAGGCGGCCTTGCAGTGCGACCAAAGGAGTTACAGATTACCTGCTAAATTATTGGATGCGACAGTCCGTTATGGTATTAACTTTGCTACGCTGGAAGCGCTATCAAGAGCTCAGATCAAAAGGTAAGTAAGTACACCAAAGACTATTTTTTGCTGGTTAAATACTTTCCTTTTTCTGCTTTGTTCTGAGCCACTACATCCTACTTTAATCTCAAACTTGCAAGTACTCATAATTAGTAAATTGTGATGTGAAGTACAGAGTTTAAGGTTTTCTCTGTTCATCAAGAATAACTTAAAAGCTCCAGAATCTGAGAGGTTCTGATTTACAAAAATTTGAAAGTGGATAAGCTCACAGAATCCCTACCCTAAATACTTTGGCTAATGCCTTAGGCAAGAGTTGTCAGTTATTTCTGCTATATCTACTTAAGAATTAAGTATAACCCTTAGATACACAATGGGGCAGGGGCGATTTGAGCAAACCCCTCAGCCCTCTAGATGGTTGCCCTCAAATCTTATGGATTGATCATTTGCCAAATGTTTTGGCCAAATTGTTCCTTGATTAAAAAAACAGTGTTGATGTTAGTTTGATGGTGTCACATCTTCACAGCAAGCCATTGAGCCAATTCTGTTCTCAGAAATTGTAAATGTTTACAACCTTTTGTAGTTTTCTTACATTTAATGCTTTTTTGACTTTTTTCAACAACAGATTTTCATTAACATTTTTCAAAACAATGCAATATGGTGGCCATGTTGAATATTTGTTTTTGTTACTTTGGCAACAATATAATTAAGAATGCAATTAGCACATCACTCAGTAACTATGTTCCATAGCAACAATCACTTATTGTTTAGATTGTTTGCTCTAACTATTAACCATTTAAAAAATCGTGGGAGAGGGCTCAACAGGTGCATGATCTCCTTCTATGGTTTTTTTAAACAATGATTCTAAAATTAGATTCTTATCGAAAACTTTAAAAACAATTTTGTTCTATTCCCTATCACTCGGTGGCAACTCTCTACTCACACTTTCAATTACTACATTCACAGGCTTGGTGAAGAACTTTTTTTTCCATACTGGAAAAGCATTCTTGTTGGACCAGATGAAACAGATGAAACAGATGAAGAAGGACCATCAGACGAACTTACAGGCAATCTACTAACAGTGAATGAACAGAATTTTAGAGACATTACATTTGCGGCTAACGTACAACATGGCTTACCAGATGTAACTAGGGCTGTTCGCACCTTGGAACAAAGCTTCCGTTCTGGTGGTTCTGTCCCAGTGGATGGCAACATAAGTGATAAACAGGCTCGAAGTTCAGCAAAAAAGAGGAAGAAACCCACAAAGAAAAAGAGTGCAGGTGTGTCAAAAAAGCACAAAGGGTCAGTTGATCCTAACAACTCCAACAACAACAGCAATCAACCAAAACGCACCAGTGTAGACTCGTCACTTCCTGAAACTCTAATACAAAGGCTCAATGCCCGATTTTATTATGATAAACTGCCATCAGACATGGAAGTTCGCAAGATATTTGAATTCATGAAAGACCACAAGCCCTTATCAGCCGAGGTAAGCTCACTGCTCAGTGCAAAAATGAGGGAGAAAAGAAAATGTTAATTTCATTCTATTCTCCTATGGATAGACATTTTACATGTAATTTCAAAGTGCAACTAACCCATATTTCTTTACTACAGGAGTGTTTGCAAAATTGATAACTGTGCAAAAAACATTGGCTTTAAATTGGTCATATTCTCGATTTTTTAACTTCATTTGAAGTTCATGTCTTGTTGGCTCATGACTGTACTTTAGGGGGACTGTGCTATGATGTCACTCCAAAGACCCTAAATAAACAAATCAAAGGTTTCCTAGTCTGGAGATGAGGATCTAAAAAAAGTATATTTAGACATGCATGTGAATTCTCATATCCTTTTGTTGGAATGACTCTATCCCCTTGAAAATGCAGCCATAAACCATGAAGGCCAAAAAACTTTGCAGTTTTGAGCTACAGTTGAAACAATTTGAACAAAGTCATTTCAATTTAATAATAATTTCAAATTAAAAGTTGCAATCATAAACTGCTGCAACTCGAAATGGCAACTCCATTGCTAACTCATTTTATGTTGAAACTATATTAAAAGAGTAAAATATTAAACCTTAAGGCTGTGACCATGTCAAGTGCCTCTTGAGTTGTAAACCCAATGAATTACTAAAAGTTGGTTTTAATTTCAAGTTTTGAATGCCAATGAAAGCAGCTGTTTGCAAAGCAAGAAAACTATTACTGTTAATACATAAAGTTAATAGACCTCCTCTATGCTATTTTGTATAAAAGTGACTTCAATCATTTTTCACTTGCATTACCATATATCACTGTTGATAATGACAACAGTTACAATGGGCAAAATTTACAACTTGTTCCTCTCTTTTACATAGGATTGCCTTGAAACACCAATCGTTGGACAGAGAATGAGTGAAGATGTGTCGGCCCTCTTAAATCAGGTGTGGCAAGAATGTAAAACTGAGTGCACATGCGATGTTTCCTCTAATGAAAATACTCAAGATGACAGTCAAGACTTGGAGGCTGGCCCATGTCCAAATAGAAGACTTGCAAATCCACTACAACATGGCACAAGCCTTTGTCCTAATTTTGACGAATGTGTTCCATGTGCTTTTGCAAACAAGATAAAGGTATGTTGCAGAGAGAGTACTTTGACAATAAGAAAAAGTAATGCAAAAATCTTTGAGGAACGCACAAGCCTAGCTGAACCAATTGACCAGCTACTGGGTCATTTTGAGAGGACAAATGGTGTCTGTGGTAGCCAAACCAGCAACATAAAAACATTGGCTATGCAAATCCTGGGCTGCCAAAAGCGTCTTTTATTTAGCATTCGCTCTCTTGGTCAGCTGATTGCAATTTTCCCAGACCTTGCCACTGTTCGTATTACGTCTGGCTTCACTTTGTTTTGGGAAGTAGTTGAACTTTTATCAAAAGCAGTGTGTAAGCAACAAGATGCAGAAATGAAACAGCATGCACTTGGTCGAGTTAAGCTACAATTGGCTTACTTGTCTGACAGCCACCAAGACAGGCAAAACCTGGAATTGTGGTTCCACCATTTCTCATTTACTGACCAAGAAGAAGCTTGCCTCTGGACTGACTATTTAAGGTGTAAAGACATATGGAGTGCTGTCGAAAAACTCAGCTCTTCTAACAGTGCACCAACAGATGAACAAGTGCAGCCTTTGCCAATGGCTTCTTCCACACCAGCAGAATCTGATAAGCACAGAGAAAATGCTTCTAATTAAAAGAACACATATCCTTAACTGATATTTTCTATCATGAAATAGCATTTTCTTAAATCTATGATACTTGATACCATGATAAGGTTTGAAAGGCCAGAGAAAGTTAAGGTATAGGAAATAGAAGTAATACATATTAGGCCAATAAGAAAATATATGAGGTTCTGGTAGCTCCATCTATCCTAGACTAATTTTATTCTCACCAAAAACCTTTTTTCACCAAAATCTACTGTATCTTGAGGTTTCATTTTGTAGAAGCTAAAATCTACAATCGTGCTGAAACTGGACTGCAAAATTATGTATGTAGCCTATCCATTTTAGTCTTTTTTATCTTTCTTGCCAACAAACATAAATTTCAGGGGCATTATAAGCTACTATCAGGCAGGGGTGGGGCATTTACACAACCCCCTTGACCAATTTCTGCTTTAACAAATATCGAAATTACAGGTTGGTAAAATGGGATCTCACAAAACAAGGTCTATGCTTAATGTACTGGCATGGCTTAACTGCCATTTGAGTTTTGTGACTACAATTGTTTAGATAATTGTATTTTGACCTGGAAAAGAAAATGTTTATGTTGTTTGCATGAATGTTTTATATGTATCTTAAGTTTATGGGAATACAACTCAGTAAAGTTTCAAACAACAATTTTTGGAAAACAGTATTGCATGCATCATCTGATAAGTTTGAAGTGATGCAAGGCTGACAGTGATAAGTTAGTCCTCCAATAAATAATGAAGTTAGATGGCATGCTACCTATATATGGTCAAGTGAAAAAATCACTTCGTTTTGATAATGAATTAGTCGCCTTCAGTTTTTAAGTCTTTTGTTTCTGTTGTGTACTTTGTTCAAAACAGCAAGTTTGAAAGTTGACGTCAACCTGCAATAAATTTTAAGTTAGCATAAAATTGTCTCTTGGATTTTTAAATAGAAATCATTAATTTTAAATACGTTTCAATATGACGAATTATAAACAATGCATTATGAGTACAGTTTTTTTAAAATACTGTATTGTATTTTAATACATGTGGTACATGTACCACAATACAAGCTAAAATTCAACTTACATATATCAGGTGTACTTTACTGCGCGTAGGACTTTCACGGCACCAACCCCAATCTTACAGGCTTGGTTAATTTTGCTTTCGCAAGAGTCAATGTTAACAATTCGCATCCCATCTGATTTAGCTATACAGGAACATGCATTACAGTCTTGGCTCAGTTTACTTAGAATCCAGCCATTATCCAGCAAGATTATGCCCCAGTCCTCTCGCTCGTCCCCAGGCCTAGGTGTTCGGGGAAGGGCGTCCAAGGAACAAAACTAGATCGCGCATTAGGTAGAAATCATCAACCGACTAAAATATATTCGAGGCTCCAGGAGGACTCAAGGTAATTATGTGGCCTATATTTCGAAGTTATGAGTTTAATTTCTCGAAATAGATTATTATTATTAACCGGTTTTGCAACCCGTACGCTTGCAAACCAGTTCTCGCAGTCACAGTCAAAACCTGATTAACAGTTATTACTCAAAACCTTTTTTCTGTTTATCTTTCAAAACAATACTTAAATAATTAAGTAATTTAAGTCCATCCTCTTGCATTGTTTCTATGTGAATACGCCACGCTTCTAGGAGTGTCTTTTACGCCAGTTTTCACTAGTGCCAAGCGGTATTATGTGGCCAGTTGTTTCATGGCGTTTTTTGTTCTTTGATTCTGTTTTGAATTTGTTCATTAACAATAAACCAGGCCACTTTACAGCTACTGATCAGAAAACTTGTATTTTTGGAAATTTACGAATATTTTTAAAACGTACGGCTTCTTAGCGCGCAAAGCATCTCAGGTCCTGCAGTCGCTGCAGACTTATTGTTCTACATTTCCAAATATGGGAAGCAGGTTTCGTCTGTCTATCTGGGAACGCGCGTGAAAGTCCAACCTTTTAAGTATGCATTTGTTCAATATGACAGGAGTGCATTATGCACAGTCCTCTAAATCCCTGTAGTTAGAGTATGTCAAGTTTAATGGCACTTTAAAATTTACAGTAATAAACTCTTAAAGTGCCTATGAAGTGAAACATTTGATATACATTGTTTTACCTCGGTGGATAGACCTTGCTAAATAAGGAGTAGCGGTGAAAAAATTTTGTCAACATTTTTTTATGGTTCTCGACATAGTAACAATGTTTTCAACTGAAGACGTCAGAAGGCTAGAAGGCAAAGTTTCTGGTTTTTTTTAAATCTGCTGCAAATCCATAACCTTTGGGCGAATTTTAGCCAAGCTTGGATGGATGATTTATCTAGAGGTTTCTTCAGACTTGTTACTAATTTTCATTGTCATAGCTACAAAATGGGTTCCAGGCTTCAAATCGGAATTTCTTAGTTTATGAGGTTTCTTTGTCAAAGCAGAAGTTGTGCAACAAATTACAACAAAATTTTAGTCTTATCATATAAAAGAAAAACAATGATTTGGCTTAGGCCTAACCAAATTAATTTGTTGGTGTACAAAAGTCTTGTCGTATTTTAAAACGTTTCTTGAAAATCAAACTTCTAAGGAGTCTGAGAATGGCAGTTACTGCATATATATCCATAACAGCTTCAAAAAAATCCTGTTTTTTTCTCGAAATTGCCATTGACAGTTGCAAAACATGTGACCAGGAAGGCATTCAACAGTATAAAGTTCAAACAGTATAAATATCGATTACACAAAATCATTTTTCACTTCTAAATATTTGTTCGATCACTCTAGGTATATTTTTACTTTGAAGCCAAGTTGTTTGACAGTTTTTAAAACTGTTACTGTTTTGAGTGATTGCTTCCAAGCTGATCTTATTTATTTGGGTAAGTTTACAGTTATGTGTTTGTCGAAGTCGGCAGTCCATTTTGTCAACTACTTTTATAAAGTCTGCGACGAAAATATCGAATATTGTTTACACGAATAGCATTTTGCAGACTGTGACTGAAGAAGTACAAGAAAATGAAAGTTAACAAAATTATTTGAGTTTGGTGAACTGAACAGTGAACAAAGGCTAACCGAGTCTTTCCCAAACACAAAACTAGTCCTTTGCAAAGATTTGATTAATCTTTAATGTTTTAAATTTTAAGTAACCATCCAAGTAAGAACTAGGGAGTTCAACACCAAAGGAATGCACAAAGGTGCTAATTGCAGTATTGTTTAACTGTTAATCTGATTGGCTAAACTTTAAAAATGGACAATGTCCTCATAAGTAAGCTAGTGTATTTCTTTCCAGTTCTTTCATTCATTCCATTAAAAGGCTCTCGCTATGAAAGATGTACCGTAATGCATGCTCTCCTTAGGGGCAGGAAAGCCCACCCTTGAGGGCAGGGAAGCCCACCTTGAGGGCACGGAAGCCCATCCTTGAGGGCACGCAAGCCCACCTTGAGGGCAGGGAAGCCCATCTTGAGGGCAGGAAAGCCCATCCTTGAGGGCAGGAAAGCCCATCCTTGAGGGCAGGGAAGCCCACCTTGAGGGCACGGAAGCCCATCCTTGAGGGCACGCAAGCCCACCTTGAGGGCAGG
>JANRMR010189534.1:0-10809 GCA_025434825.1 Bergia sp. 'catenularis'
AGGAGCAGGCATAGCTCAGTTGGTTAGTGAATGGCCTTCGGAGCTAGAGGTCCCCAGTTTGATTCTTGGTGACTCCAGTGTCTGCTTCGACTTTCCTCTGATCTGTGTAGCTTTAGCTTTTTAAATACCCGTAAAATGGAGCACGGACAGAGGGAGGGGGTAAAGTGCGCACCGTCAGCTTCCATTGATACCAGTCTAGGAGCTGACGGAACTACCGACGTTACGGTATATAAGGGCTACCTTTACCTTTACCTTTACAGTATTGCTGTATTTGTATTGTAAATAAATTGTTTCTGTAATCCAGATCTGTAAGTGCAAGCCATCAAATAGCCAGTGACTGTTGTCATTTTACAAAATGTTTTTACAGAGACTAACACCATGGTCTCATCAGCCAACTGAAACATCTAAAAATTACATATGATTAGTTGAGTGTTTTATGTATGAAAAAGAGAATGAAGAGTTACTATTACTGAACAAAAGTCCTTGAAAACTATTTTTTTATCCTTGAAAAGTTGTTGTAATGAAGTTTGTTTGTCTGAAGTTGTATGAACCGCAGATATACGTGTAACTAGAAACTAACTTAATATTTGAAAAGTATTATTGGTGTGATACCCAGTTTATGCCAGTTCAAGTGAAAACACCTAATAGTATTTATAAATTTTATACAATCATGTAGATGCCCCAAATGTTTTAAATTTACATGTATGTATATAATTTCTTCTTTGTTAATTATCTCCAGATTAAACACATTGAGTGTGCCAATGAAACCCTGAGAGAATTTCATCTTTGTTAAAATTATCTACAGGTTAAACACGTTGACTGTGTCAATGAAGCACTGATAGTTTGATTGAATTTCTTCTCTGTTTTAAATTATCTCCATGTTGAGCGTGCCAGTCAAACCCCAAGAGTTTGATAGATTTTTGTCTTAAAAACACGTTGACCATGCCAGTGGAGCTCTGACAGTTTGATAGAATTTCATCTTTGTTAATTATCATCAGGTTAAAACAAGTCGAGTGTGCTGATAAAGCCTTGTTAGTGTTTGATAGAATTTCATCTTTGTTAATTATCACCAGGTTAAAACATGTTGAGCGTGCTAATGAAGCCCTGGCGGTAGAAACTCTTCTTGTTTCAGATGAGTTATTCAGGTGAGTACTTCTGTTGACAAACACTATAAGCTTGTTTAGCCAAGAGTGAAGGACATTTGTCATAATATTTCAGTACTTTAGTTTTGGTCAGTGTTCGTCATAAATATTCCTTTAAGTGAATGCCCTGGAAAGCCTACAGAGAGTCAAATTTTCTTCATAGGCTCCAAGTAGTGCCCTAGTTCTGTGTAAGGCCAACATGGCAGGGGCTGATTAAGGAACCTTTTTTGTTGGCACTTGTGAAAGCTTTTTATGAGAAAAACACTGAGAAAAAACATCTTTTTGGAGCACAGGTACCTCTATCTAGCCGGGCCCACTTTCCAGAACAGCGGTTTCTGGCCCTCCCTTTTCAAAATGTCTTGTCTCAACTCCTGTACGGTGTTGACATTGTTTCATCAAGTATTTCATCAAGTAACTCTTTAAAGCATTTTTCAAGAGATTTTTCTTGCAGTGGACAACTTTGTAGTCTGTAATGTTATAACTCTACAAAATAGTGGAAGTATAATATAAATTAAAGTGTAAATTTAACATTCTTGTTAAATTTATTGTCAATAGATCTTTCTTTAGTCGTGATATTGATTATTCTAGGACAGTGTTGTGTTAAAAAGCCTGTTGCATTTGTTTCTCAACGTGGTTTTAACTGATTGACTTGGTTTGCTGACAGGTCGAGTGATATTCCAACACGGAAGAGATATGTGGCACTGGTGGAGAGTGTCAAGGACAATGGTGGAGAAGTGAGGTACAAATGACATATGATCATTTGCTGTCAGATGGAGGTAGAAAATGTAGAGACATGAGGTACAGATGACATGATCATTTCAGATGGGAAGGGGGGAGGGGGGAGGAGAGAATGCAGAGCTGATTCTAATTACTGATGACCTAATTTTCTTTACACCTGGACCACTCTTAATTCAGTTTAGTACACACATTTAACACCGGTGCACCTGTGGTGGTGTGCCTATGCCCTTGCAGGTTGGATGTGACAGTATACTATTACTATATACTCAAATTTAATTGTTTTACAAGTGTGAAATACAGCAGATAGTAACTAAGCATACGTTAATGTGAAACAATGGTTATTAGATTGGTTTCTGGTCTTTTGGATACACAAACACGTGCTGGTCTATTCAGTCTTTGCACCACAAGAAAATATCTATTACAACCTGGATGCACCAAAGTTGCAAATTGTTCAGTTGAGTAAACAAGAGGCCAGTAGTGTATTGTTTTTGCATTGGTAAAAAAGCAAAAATAATCAAGTTGGAAACACAATATTAGCTATTTTAGTGGGTTAAGTACTGTAAAGTACTTGATTTCCAATTTGATCTGCTAACAATTTGCAGTTTCTTTCCACAGAATATTTTCCAGTTTACACGTCTCGGGTGAACGTAAGTCCTTCACTTTGTTGGTAAAGTAGGACGATAATTATGCAGAGCTAGTTTATGGGGTTTTAGTGTTTGCATTTGCTTGGTATGATTAAAACCCACAAACTGGAACATCAAATGAACATATCTTTTTGGGTGTTTCACTTTTATATTTTTGACATATCACGGAAAAAGACGAAATGGTACAGACATATCCATTCCCTATCCAACATAGATAATATATAGCTACTGTTTAATGACATAAATGGCGAGACAGCTAAGAAAAGTCCAACTGTATGATCTCCTGGAAGGGTTTTTTTAGGGGGGGTGGAAGAAATTGTAAGAAAAGTCTGCACGATTGAGCAAGATGAAAAAAATGTTTGCACGCCTCGAAATATCCAGGATTTTAAAGAAAATGCACAGTTATTTGAGAAAAAATTGTAACTAAAATATGGCCCAAAAAAAGTTGCACGAAAATCATTCTTTCACCCCTCCCTCACGAAATCGAATGGTCGGGTCCTGTTCATACAGAAGAAACTAATGAATCTCATTTTGTGCTTCACAGAGCTGGGTCAGTTGTCCGGCGTGGCTGCAGTGCTGAGGTTCCCTGTGGCAGATATTGAGGACGAAGATGATTCTGCTTCGGACTCGGACTGAGACTGACTCTTGACAAGAATCCAAATTGTGATATCAGACTCCGTGGCAACTCTGGCAGTCGGTTCTAACCCTGTCTCTTCTTTATGTACTATATACTCTGAAAAAGTCCGTGTTTGTAGTTTGTCTTGTGAGAAGGCATGTGCACAATGATAATACTTTTGTATACCCCCACAACTGTCTTTCCTACAAACATTGCCACGAAAGAGAAATTGGTGTCGCGAGAAATGCGACGTGGTGATGAATATAAATCACTCCCCAAAATGTGCCCCATAGTACATGTGGATGAGGTCGAGGATTTTTAAATTCTGATACAACTCTATAGTGTAATCAAAAATTTTTTTTAGAATTAGCAAAAGTATCAAGTTCAGTTTTGCTCGCTGTCTTGAAAAGAAGTGAGGTTATAGCAAAAGTAAAAGCTAAACTCTGTGTAGATATTTTTATCACGTTACGAATTATTGCACAATTCTTGCACTTCAGAATACAAGATTTATGTATCGCCCAACAAATGTTTAGAAAATTATGATTTTCACTTCGCAATAACTTCACCGCTTTACGTGATAACAAGCTAGAGATTGATACTTTAGCTATTTTAACATGCTCTTGCTGTCAGTGTTGGTAATTTTTTTTATTACTTTTGAGTAGCAGAACTTAAAAAATCTCAACCTCGGCTATTCAGGATGCTTAAACTTGTTATTTTTCAGATATATAAAGGAAAATGATGGAATTGAATTAGAGACGGACCTTTTTTTTTGGAGTCGTGAGAAGTTTCAACTTTAAAAAATTTAACTAAATTGTTTGCAGGATTGGGAAGAAAAAATAAGCAGTTTGCAGGGCAAACACAGCAAGTATCGATATTGCAATAATGAAAAAGAATAGTGACATACTGCTCTGCTTTTGATTTCACAAATTGGAAGCACGTTGATCAAAACCCGAGAATTTAAAATGAAGAAGGTGAAACCTATAACTATCATGAGGCAGAACGGTTTACCTTTTAAAATGTATACTTTATTGATAAGAGGGGGGGTGTCTGGGGCATTTTCCCCGGAAGTTTTTTAAAAGTTGAGCTCTCGGGAGTTGCATCTTCCTTTAGACGTTTTGGTGAGAATTTAAATGAAGCTAAAGAAAATATGTATTAAAAAGGGGTTCATTCCTACAACCCTCTCCCTCCAACTCCCATCCCCCCGCCCAAAAAAGAAAAGAAGAAATCTGCAACCCCAGCGGCACAACTGGTCCAGGTTGTTCAAAAGTGGATTGGCACTAGCTCGGTGTTAAAATTTTAAGCTGGTCAACCATCAGTTTTATTTCCTTATGGGCTGCCATTCGGTAGCTGGATTTCTTTCGAGTGTTTCGGCAATGACTTCCCAACACTGGACTTTGTATTCCTACTTAAATATATTCAACTTACAATTTTGCTAAACCCTGGGTAAAGTCAAACCCACTTTCGAACAACTGGTCCCTGGTCAACTGTTTGTAACCAGGGCCAAGTCTTACTTACTTTAATAGCAAAAGGCTGAAGAAAGGCACGTGAAGTAAGTAGTGACAGAGCAGTTGAACAGTTATTAAGCAATAAATATTTATGGCAACTAATTTTATCTGTCGCGTCACGGGTTTATTAAAACTGAAATATGGAGTTTGTATTTTCTTTGTCCAACAAAATGTCACACGCTTTTTGTCATTTAAGGCCCGGGCCAAACAAACGTAATTCACAAGTGCCGAACTAAACTCAACGAATTAAAAGTAAACGTGAAGTCCGATGTTTGACTCGATCGACTGCTTATATTAGGATCGAATTCAGTCGAACTTTCGACTCGATATGTCGGGAATAACGGCTTGGGGCCGACTCTGGGTCGAACGTTAATGTTCAAATTTGCCGAACTAAATACATAGAGAAGAATTTGAGAATTTCTATTTGGTGCCATTTTGATTTTGGTTTTTCGAAAGCCCGTTCTGCATTCTGAGCACTGACACTGGTTCGGATCGATGTATTAAGTTTGATGTTTGACCCAACAGTCGAACTTGATTAATTTGAGTCGACTCAGTTCGACACGTGAAGTTCGACGTTTTACCCAGGCCTTGTTCTTCACTGTAGGTTTCTCAGAATATTGTGAATATTTATTTGCAGTAACTCGTAAATTTTTTTTATTTGTAAGAAAAGACAATCTAGAACATTTTTTTATCAGATAAGGTATCACCATATCTTAAAAAATTTGCAGAAAAGTGGGTCTGCAAAAAAAATAGTTTGCAGGTAATGTTCATCTCCGCCTCCTTCGGCACGTACAAAGCAACGAGACATGGCCAAGGAAAAACGTTGTTTCTCGTCTGGATTCTTTCCAAAAAGGAGGTGGACGGTTTTTACTATTCACTACTTATTTTTTGTAATTTTTTGAAAGACAATCTGATGCAAGGCCACCATGACTTCAGCTCTCAAATGCAGTCAGTCCAGCGTCGTCCCCGGATCTTCTCGGCATTTCACAAAACGAAAAAACCGCCATTTTTAAAAATACCGTGATTGGTCGTTTGGTCTCGCGCATGCGCCGATGATGTTTCGACTCATCCTTATTCCATTATCTGTGAACAGGCTATCCGGACAGTAAAGCTCTACTCTGTGAACGAAAGACACCATTGGATGTTTGAACAATAGCAGTTACAGTGACAGACACATTTTAACAATACGTTATTGTATGTTTGTCTACGGATGGTTGGGTTTAGTGGTAAGGTTGGGGCAGGGGAGGGTTGGGGCTATTTATATTGTCTTTTTATCCAATAACATCTTTCGTACTCGGAGTAGAAGGTGACTCTATCCGGACGAGGAAAAGGTGAAAAGTGATTGTTTTCTCCCTCTATTGCCAGGAGAATCATTCTTGGGCTACAACATTCCAAACCAATCAGTGAGAAAGAATGATTGAACGAATGAATGAATGAAAAAAAAAGAGGGAAGGAGGGAGGGAGGGAAGGAAGAAAGAAAGGAAGAAACAAACAAACAAACAGAAAACAGAAAAAAAGAAAGGAAGAAAGAAGAAAAAGAAAGAAGGAAAGAAAACAAAAGAAAGAAAGAAAGAAAACAAAACGTAAAGTCGTCTCAAGTCTGTCTCACTCAACAAACGGAAAAATGCTTTTCATGTTTTATTTCAACAACAAGCTCCAAACTAGCAATACTTAATTTTCTTCTAGCCGAGCTGCAACTGTTCGTTCTGCAATGTTTATCAAGGTAAACACCTCATTTGCTTCGGGTTTTAATATTTTAGGCATCGTGTTACGTCGTTATTTTAAGTAATTTACGAAGGACTATGAACGACTGTACAATTTTTACAAAAAGAGCCTTTGCAAAACTTGACCAGCGGCGAGACGCTCCCATCGTTGGTCTCTTCAAATGTTTCTCATATTTACAGATGAAGGAGGATTTGATAATTCAAACGATTCTTCACAAATCTAGTACAAGCAATCTTTCCTGATAATATGGAAGAGCTGCGAGATCCAACACTTCTATTTTAATATTTCCTAACTCTTAACATTAATTATAAACTTTTCCAAACACGAGCATTTTGACAATATCGTGTGCAAGCATTTGATTCTAACAATAGTAACGAATAATAAAGTGGCCTTGACATTTTCCAAATTTTACTTAAATTATTTTCCACTCTTTCCTCTAAAATTATATTTGTTTTGAAAGACATTAGGTGGTAAAACCTGACATAACTTGGAAAGTTTGCGGAGATTTCACCGCAGACAACAACGAAATAATTTTCTGCTGAAAAAGAACATGGACATTATGTGAAATGTTTTGGAGTGACCAGCACAATCGCCAAAAACAACTGGAAGCTAAAATAAGAAGGAATGGGGCGAGGTGTGTTTTCTCACAACCATCCTGTTTAAACGCCTAGATCAGTAGACCGGCATCCTTTGGGCATGTTTTAGCCATTCGCAGTTGAAATAGAGGTGTCATCTAAAATAGAGTTCTATCACAAGCTAGCGAGAGTACTTATTAAAAATTAAATGACCTTTTTCTTGAGTTCTAAAATTATTAAAGTTCAACTGTTTTATTCTTGATTGAGTCGATCAAGCCAAAACAAAAACAAAGCGCAAAGCATGCCGGATATCAGATCTTTGCTATGGCGGGGTTTTCTTCGAGATACTAAACCACAAAGCGACGTTGAAAACGTCGATAAATCGAAAAACTTCATAATAAAGCAACACGAGGATGTTTATAAAATAATTTCAATGTCACGTTTCAAAACGATCAACTTTGCAGGATTCGCAGCGAATTCAGCGATTTTGAACGTTTTCAGGACGCGGTAAAATGGTATTACAGGTTAGGTCGTGGAACCAAACAGATTACACCATTCGTAAGATATCATAGTTAATAGATCGAACTGGTTATGAAATTCGGCCAGTTTCTTTGTTTTATGTTCGCTGTATCTTTAATGGGACTCTTTCATGGCTAAATTAATGGATTTTCTCTTTTCTAGAAGTTGAATTTTTACGCTATTTATCCAAATGATTTCAAAAGAAAACATCTTAATCCACTAAAAAGACATTAATCGATCACTTCTGCCAAGGTTTTACGGATTTTAAAACAATTTAGTACATTGTGTTCCGGCCCGGAACACAAGAATTGACAATTACAATCCAACTCAATCGCCTCCTAAAACAGACCATCCGTAGCATTTACTTCTTGAAATATCTACATTGGTATCTGAACAGTACCACTTGAAAGATATCTTATCTTGAAACAGGTTTTTGTCAATATATCCCTGGGCATGCGCAAAGCCGTAAAAGAACCCTTTTTAAGCCTGCACAAAACACAAAAAGGTAATGAAATGCACATGAACAACGAACAAATACTCACATTTGGGCTCACACGTAAAACAAAACAACGTGCAGGGTCACGGTTTGTTTAAAATAAAACAAAGTAGCTCTGTACACTCCTTTCGAAGCTTGTTGAGCTTCATAACCAGTTAGTTCTATCAGCTGTGTAATACACCTTGTGTTGATTTGTTACGATTTTGGTTATGCACACCTACAATCCTTCAGTTACCATCTTTACACTACACTTCCTATCATTCTCGACCATTTCCTTTAACCCCCCGGCATTTCACAAGAAGTGTCCAATTCAGTCTCTTCTGGAATCAAATATTTAAAAAATATATATTGGGTAAACTAGACTTTCAGCCTTTTAAAGACAAAACTGGAGACAGCACGTAGGAGAATGACTTTCACAGTTGAGAGAAATTGGGTGAGGAAAATAGAACTACGATTTTGATTGGTATTCAGATGCACAGGAATACGTGCGGGCATTCACTGAATGCAAATAACGGCAGAATTTCCACCATAACCCACATCATCCGATGGTTCTGGAGTGAGCTTTCGAGCGAGTGCTGGCACGCAGTTGTTGGGAATAAGACAACCTGTGAACGGAACGATGCGTTAGTAAGAGATACTTAATAGTGTTTCTACTATGTGGAATAAATGCCAGGTTGTCAGTTTGCAGATTGAATGTGACCTTTTATGGTCGAACGTTCATATACACAACGCACAGCACAGCCAAAAGATCCTACAATATTTAACAGCCAAAGCAGTGAAAATCACACAAGCAAACAAACTGCTTATATATCAATTAACAAAGTGAAAAATTAAAGTATTACGTGAATGACTTCTAAAAACCTATTTATAACCAATTAGAAGGGATATTCCAAAATTACTAATTACAATTTCCTCCTTCCAAAAATTAGAAACATTTAACAAGAAAATAAAAACCATGGACTAGTTAGTAGCACAAACTCTTCAAGTGTCCTTAAACGCTAGAATATTAATTCAGCTTCTCGGTCTTTCTACATCAAATCGAGGCCGAGCAAGCACTTCGCACTGGAGGACTCTGGATAGAGTCCGAAAGCTCTGTTGAACTTTCTAAATTTTACGTTGGTGTATAAGAATATTTTTGTTTCTATATGTCTTCCCAATCGAAGAATCTTCACTTTCTCATCTTAATTCAGGAGTTTCGGCAAGGAGTAACACACACTGCTGGAGTTATGATGACGTTTCTGGAGCCAATATAGAGAAAAGTAAGAACGAATGTAAAATTATTTTTTATTTAGATAGTATATTTTAATAGGAACTGGATCACACAGCATGTAAATATAAACTAAACTCATAACATGTTTCATGGAGCTTGTCATGAAATACCTGAACGAAAATACTACTTCAACTTACCAACTATTTTGTTGCCATCACTCTTTTTACAGCGAATGATCTGAATTTTGGAGTTGGACCCTGACTGACCAGCAAGCACGCTCTCCACTTTACTCCACACGCTCAACACCGATCCACTGAGGATATGGAATGTCCGCTTTCTCAAACCAACTTCGCACGTCAGTCCCAGGGCAACCTTCTTGCAGTTACCTTTCCTACAAAGAGTGAAGAGTGTACAAACAATACTTCAAGATAATCAAACTCTTAAAGACTAGCAATCAACTATAATTATCCTTTGCGTTTGTTTGTTTTTGTTGGCGAGCCAACTATATTTTTGTTAGGTTTTCACCCTTTGCTGGGAAGACCTCTCATTCTTCCTCTCTCTCTCTCTCTTTGAACCTCAACCTGCCTTTGTCCCTCTCTTTGTCCCTCTCTCTATTTGTTTCAACTTTAACCTCTCCCTCTCCCTCTCCCTCGCTCCCTCTCCCTTTTCCTCTCCCTTTTCCTCTCCTTTTTCCTCCTTCTCCCTCTCCTTCTCCCCCTCTTTCTACCTCTCTACATGGCAATCAACTTTTACATGTCTGGTCGTCTGAGACCAGTTATTTCAATGTGTGGACAACCAATTTTGCTGAATAATCTCGGTCTTGAAGCTCTTTAAATTTGATAAATCTTCAAAACATAACAAGAAAATGATCATTTTAAAATGTACGGGATATCATTTCAATTTTTCAGGAGTTCTACGGGTGCCATCTAAAATTCCAGGACACTAAATCCACGTCTTTCCAGGAATTCAAGGAGCCCAGAGAACTCTTGAATTTGGAACTGCATTATGAACTGAACTTTTAGAAAGCGGATTTACCAGTAAGCGTGAGTGCACTGCTCTAGACAAGCCTCGTATTGATACCTCCACGGCATTTCAGCTTCGATAGCAGGAACCTACGGCAACAAAGAAAAACATATCAAACGAGGGCTGACATGCTTCTTTCAAAACAAAATGTTTATCTATAACTGTTACATCAGAAAAGGACTTGCAACAACGGCTTTGGTGATGGAAACGTACAAGGCACCATTACATATACAAAGGTGCTGTTCGGAGCTAATCAGATTGTAGGAATCACCGGTGATTTCAAAATGGATATGATTGAGGTAGGAATACTAACCAAATGGACAATTAGTATGAATACTCTTAAACAGTCTCAAAATAACCTAATTTTGCGAGATTAGTAGTTTCTTTTTCAAAAGCGAGATGCTTCCAATATGAGTGTTTTAAGCACTACAGGTATCCTGATATTGGCAGGTGCGTAAAGGACCAATTACACTGCAGTATTCACAGTATTTGTTGTGCTGATTTTTTATTTGACATATGTTCGCTTAAAGGTAAAATGAATAAAATTAATTAGGCTGTAAACATTTTTTAAAAATTGTATAAAACCAAACGTTTTCGACTTAAAAGTCATCATCAG
>JANRMR010189545.1:0-10808 GCA_025434825.1 Bergia sp. 'catenularis'
TTATATTGTATTATATTACACAGTATGTTACAGTACATATAATATTTTTTACTTTATTCTGTTTAGTGGATAAAACCCCCTCTATTCATTCTGTATCGAGCTATACAGGCCCAAGGCTCAAAAAGTGTCTGAAAAGTGAACATTTTATGATTCAACAATTTTCTCAATTGGAACAGCAAGTGTGTGCAATGAAATAAAACTTAGACAAAATTTGTCAAGTCCTTAAAGTGTTTTGTCATATAATTAGATTATGAACTAGCTCTGTCTTCTTTTCTTTTGTCCCTTTTCTGAACCTAAAAGCTGTCAGTGTTGTTATACAGCAAAAACAACCAAAAACAAAACACTTTTAAATGCTTTCAAGTGGTTGCAAATATTGGCCATGCTGTATCGAAAAATATTGGCCCTGCCAGCTGTGTGTACATGTATCATGTGATCACGTTAGACCATGTGTTTTTACTATGAAAATTACTGTTGAATTATAAGACATGTATATTATTAAATATTAAATATAACACTTGTAACATTATATTATATAATATTATAGTATTAATATTATATTATATTATATTTTACATGTATTATATTCCATTTACTGACAGGTGGGAGTGACCATGGCTCAGGTTACATTGGAGCCTCAGATGCTTGAAGCATGTGTTAGGGATGAACTCAACCTCACTGCGACAAGGTACAGTAACTTAAGCTTGATATTTAAGTTAAATTTGTAGGACAATTCCATGTGTTGTACATGTATATATCAGACCAAACTCAACTGATGATGTGTTTATAAATTCTCCAAAAGACACTTGGTATTCTGTTGTCTTGTCCTTTGTGCTCACAAGTGTGAACCAGGCTTTAGTCTCAATTCATATACATATATTATCATTTTTTTGGCAGAGTTATGGCAGTTTTGGAACCTCTGAAAGTAACAATCACCAACTTCTCTTCAAATGAAGTGAGTACTAGTAACTCATAACTGAAGAATATCATCGGATCTGTAATGAATATTTCTGCCATAATTGTTAAGATGAGTTTTATTTCTTGACTCCATATATAATTTTAGATAGACCAATTAACCTTTTAGTTACCTTTACATGGGGGTGGGGATGCACTCCCCCCCCAGGACATTTTATTGCTTCTCAGAAACAATTCAAGCTCTACAAGTACTTGCTGGAACTTTCTGATTTTTACTGGAATATATATATATATATATATTATATACAGACAATTCAAATAAAATTGCTGACTATGTGGTTTTCCTTGTTGTCATGGCAACTGCATTTCTGATGGTACTTTTATCAAAACTCTAACTTTTTTTTGAAGAAATATAATATAGTATGGATTTTTCAATGAAATCATAAATCTAACTGACCTAAGACTGTTTCTGATATTTTTAACACCTTTCAAATTAATTAAGATGAATTTTGGTATCATCAAAAAATCCAAGATGATGATAATGTCAAGCTGGCTGAATTATTTGTGATGTCCCAAGTAAATTAACTAATTTCCAAATGATGCATTGCATGTATGGACTAAATAATGAGACTGTAAGCTTTTATGGACATTACAAATTAAAATATTCATTTCAATAAGGTAAAACTATGGAAGACAATTACTAAAACTTGCTCTTTAATTTGTTAAGTACTATAATAAATTTATTGGTAATAATATTTTATTATAATTATACCATAAGATTATAATTATTACTATTAGCAAAATTTTAAATGTTTTTTTCACTTATTACTCTTGCATATCCTAATCTGTTTCAGCCTGTTACAATTGATGTCCCAAATGTGCCAGCTGACCTCAGTAAAGGCACTCATCAAATACCATTTGAGAAGGTTATCTACATAGAAAAGTCAGATTTTCGAGAGGTAAGATGATAGGGACCATTTCTGTTTCTTAGATACAATTTACTTACATGTAGTTCTATTGTTTAATTGTCTTGAAATAATTAATAAAGTTCTTTACCTATTGAAATAGGCTGTCTAGTCCAACAACAGCAACAATACTAAACAACTTTTGTTTCTAAAGGTAATGCACAATTTAATATTGGCAGTTGTCTGTTGTTACACTATTGGCAGTTATCAGCACTCTCTGTGAACATTGGGTTAACACTCTGCTAAATATTTTCCAGTATATGAAGATGTGTTATCATTTGAGTTAAAGAAACACAGAGTGAAAAGACAGTATCCTTGTTGTACAATGTACATCGACAGGTATCATCGTTTTTGCTCTTTCTTTCCTAAAATTCAGCCCAGTTACTGTTTTTTGCCTTTGTTACAGTCAGCAGAGAAAGGATATCGTCGACTGACTCCAGACCAGTCAGTGGGCTTGCGTCATGCTGGGTATGTCATTCGAGTAGAGGATGTCAAGAAGGTGAGCAATATGTAAAATGTTGTTCGATGAAACTGGAGAATGTGGTTTTTACATCAAATAGTCAAAAAACAAAGACAAGTTGTCTTCATAATTAAGCCTTTTGTTTTAAAATTACTATTTCCTCAAGATCAGACATACATGTACAGTAGCCCTTGTGAGTTTTTTTAACTCCATATAATTAGTGTTTCTTTAAAACACCCAAACCCTTAAATAAGAGTTAAAATATGCATCAGATTTGGTCTTGTTCAGTATTTTAGCTACCGGTATAATAAATTATATTTATGAAGTAAGACAAATCAATAAAAATTAGTTCTGATCATTAAAAGCAACTTGAAGATACCTTAAATTTGGGGTTTAACCTTTTCAGGACTCAAATGGCCAAGTTGTTGAGCTGCTTGTGAAGTATGAGTCATCATCGACAGCACCCAAACCAAAGGCTTTTATCCACTGGGTGTCCTGCCCAATAAAATGTGAAGTGAGGCTGTATGATAGGCTGTGAGTATATATATATAATTATATACAGTAGAAATGTGGCATAACACTGTTTGATAGGCTTTGAGTACATGTATACAGTGTAGAACTGTAACGTGAGGCTATATGATAGGCTGTGAGTATATACAGTAGAACTGTAATGTGAGGCTATATGATAGGCTGTGAGTATATACAATGTACAGTAGAACTGTAACGTGAGGCTGTATGATAGGCTGTGAGTATAATTAATAAATTATACACTATACAGTAGAATTGTGATGTGAGGCTATATGATAGGTTGTGAGTATATACAGTAAACAGTAGAACTGTGACGTGAGGCTCTATGATAGGTTGTGAGTATAATTTTATACAATATACAGTAGAATTGTGACGTGAGGCTATATGATAGGTTGTGAGTATATACAATGTATAATAGAGCTGTGCCATGAGACTGTATGGTAGGCTGTGAATATACTATTTATTAGATAATTAAACTGTGAAGGTGTTAATCCAGAAGTGTTGCTCTGACATTTATAAAGTCTTTCATTTCTAATTATTTTTTTACATTTATACCAAGAAAGCTTCAATTATAGCTTTTGTTTTGGGTTATTTTTTTTTTTTGCACATTTTTTCCAAAAAAAGCAACAAGTCTTCACTCTTGGACTCTCAGTTTGAAGTTACATCATCCTGCAACAGACTACAAAGTGACTTGCAAAAAGTTTAGTTTAGATTTAATCTTTGTTTGCTTAAAAACAAATTGAATAAAGTTTTTCATGTGATTGTAAGAGGTTGTTTTCATGGCTTTGTGGTAAAGTGTTCCTCCTGAGAAGAATTCTTATGAAAAACAATTATGTTTCTGTTTTTGCAGATTCAGCTGCCAATGCTTCTGACAAATACTCTACATATTATCTTTAGTTTTCAGCATAAAAATCCAGAAGATCCAGAAGAAGTTCCTGGAGGCTTCATTACTGATTGTAACAAGGTTTGTGACATAAGAAGAATCTTCTCAAATAAATTTTGCTGACACCAATTGTATAATAACTTGCAGACATTTAAAATGACCTTCTGGTAATTGGTTACTGATTTGTCTTTTATTTCAGCAATAATTATCATACAATCACATACATAGTTATTTGTCCATATTAATTTCTTTTATAGGGTAGGGAGAACTTAGAAAGTGCCAGAATATTACTGTTCATGTACATTATGACTACAACACATTTACAGTACAGGGCCGGTGGAGCTCGTCCGGTTCGTACGGCCATGGCCGGACCCATCTTTCACAAAATTGAAATTTCTTTTAAACATCAAAAAAAGAATTGTGACAGACAATTTCTGTATATAGTTTTACAATGTAACATACTTCTTCAGTGGCATAAAAATGCTGTAAATGGCGTTATTAAGGCGTAACATTTTCAAATTTTTGGAGGGAGTCATCTGTAACTTTGTACCAGTCTTTTCTTTCACTCATTCACTCACAATCATGAATGTTTATCAATCCACAACCAGGACTCCCTGAACGTTATCAGTGACGCACTTGTTGATGTCACCATCAAAGGTGCAGAGATGTATTCAAAATTCCAGTTTGAACGAAATGGCTTCTTCTGTGTAGATCGAGATTCCACTCCAAAAAAGGTAACTACTCAATTACAAATGTGTATGTTATCTCCATACATGGAATTTTGTTGTATTCAGGCATTTTGTCATGAACATGATTCCTAATTTATGTGTTTAGCTTTATAAGATTCTTCTTTATATTTATTTTTTTTAAATTAGTGATTTCCAGCACAGACTAGTTCTAATTCCTAGTGTTTTTAAAAATGTACTAGATAAACTGTCTAGTAAATAAAGCAGTTAGTAATTACTGTAACTGTAATTAACTGCCAGCAAAATTAACCTCTGCTTGTGTCATTTCTACCGGCTACTTTTTTGAAGCAAAGAATATTAATTTATTTAAGCTTTGTATCAGTGCCAGTCAGCTAAATAACTGGCTACTTTCAGAAATTAAACCATCTATTTCAAAAGTTAGGGACAACCCTAGCTGGATAGCACTTAATTCATGGAGGTTTCAATATTAATAGTGATAACAGCAATATGTGCATGTATTTGTTTCTGATTTTTGACCACTTCAAGTGAAATAAATACCGTGTGCTTTTTTGTTCTGACTCGGTCTCAATCTGTTACACTTGTGACAGCAAATAAAGATATTTTATGTTGATGGTTTAATTGCAGTGATACAATGCCAGCAAAAATGTTTTAAAAAAAATTACTTCCAAGTGCCATGTCAGTCTCCAATATGCAGCATCTGTGCCCATACTCACTGATATTAGAATATCAAAGATAATCCAGAATCTATTGACAATGTTCTCAATGCATGAGAAACTGAAGCTTTTTTTTTTGCCTTTACAGTTGGTCTTCAACAGGACACTGCCACTTAAGGAAGATGCTGGCAAACTCTGATAACATCACTTAAATACTGTATCAATTTGATAATGCTCAGCTTGAGCTGGCCATGGTTCTAAATCTGTCAAACAGATCATAGTTTTGTTGAATGTAAACCTAAACCTGCAGCCCATATAATCATTTGTTGTCTCCTTGCAAGTTTTCAAGAAAATGTTGGTTGATTGTTTAAAAAAGGACATATTAAGTTACCCAACTTTCTGTGCTTCCACCCATTTTCTGTGTCACAAGCTAAGACTTTGCGAAAATTTTTGTATTTTTTTATGATGAATTACTACCACTCTTTACTTGTTAGTGTTTCAGCATCTTTTTCATTCATCAACTAAATATTCTGTTTCCATGGTTATCTTAAATGCCATCTAAATCACCCTGATTTAGCAATTTAATCAAATAAACAGAACAATTGGATCAGTGACTACCATTTTTCATGTCAAATTTGTTTGCACTGCATGGAGAACATTTGGGGAACTTTTTAATTAATTATATTGTCACTGAGATTTTGATGCCATTTTATATTTGTGACTTTTTAAGGTGGCACCAAAACCTGACAATAGGATTTTAAAAAAATTCTATACACGTACTCCATACAGTGCTTCCGGGCCCACAGTAACTGGCTAACGCTGTTGTGGTGACCCTGCCAAATTTGTTATTAGTTTATTCCCCTATAAATTTGTAATTATATTGTTTCTTCATGGCAAAGCTAATAAAATAAAATAAATAAATAAATAATTTTGACACAAAAAATGGGAGTCAATCAACAAACTCAATTTAGTGTAAAACACAGTTGAATGTTAAAAATAGGATACATCTGAGGCCCTGTCGAGTCCACGACAACAAAAAATGTCATGGAAGTACAAGGAATGATAAGCTAAAATACTCTTGTAACACTGACATATCATCAATCTGCTGTGCCTTACGAGTGTGCTTTACATAAAGTTCAGTGTCACAGAATAGTGAAAAACAGGTATCAGCTGCCTGAAATTTCAGGGAAAAACATGTTTAAAAAGGACTGTGGAAATGTAATAAAAATAGTCTGTCATCTGAGTAAATATCTGCTGCAATAAAAAGAAATATGGCTGTATGTAGCATGGTTAATTTGTAGCAACATTTGATTATAATCGCATTGAGCCTTCATCTTAAGAAGAGTACCATAATATGCCTAGCATGACTCCAGGTTATATATCGATCAACTCTTTCACTCCCATCAAAATTTTCAACATCTATCTTCTCCTTACAATGTCAGTATAAAATAGGTTGATTAGTTTCGAGTATAAAGAAATTGATCACCCACTTCAAACTCTTATTAAAAAGAAATGTATGCCTTGGAGAATTGTAAGTAAAGATAATTTAGCAGTTTTTCTTTTGAATCTTTTGGGATGAAAAGGTTTAGCTAAATCCTTACCCAAGCCTATACTAGTGGCACATAAGGCCGGTGCTTACCTCTGGTTTTCATGGTGTTAAGTGAATGAGAGTCTTTGACTCTCCCAAGACAGGACACTGTTCCATCACAAGTTAGCCCCCAGAAGAAACTAGTACTCATTGATACAGTTGAGTTGGTTGGAACAAGTTGAGTAAAATGCCTTGCTCAAGGGCAGAACACAATGGTCAGGCCAGGGTTTCAACTCATGACCTTCGGGTTATGATGTTGTATAAATATCCCAAGTAATTCCTTCAGAGTGATAGCCCTAGACAGTCCACACAAAGAAAGAGAAAAAATATCAGACCCCAGCGGGAATCAAACTCGTGACCACTGTAACAGATCACTGTTGCTCTACCAACTGAGCTACAAGGCCAGCTGGGAGCTAGTCGTGGGTAATGAAGATGGTAATGTGCAGCAATGAACACATAAGTGAGGAGGTAACCATTAAGGTTTGGCTGCTCAGCACAAATAAACAGATATAGTTATTATACTCCCTCAGCAAAAATCGACTCCCAGCTAACTCCATCTGGCTGTGGTGCTGTGCTCCGAGGTCATACATGGACCGTATAGCCGCTGCCATTGTGTATGTGTCTGTTCCTATGCATGGTGTGATGAGTGCGCCTTTACATGCTTTCAGTCCAACCTCGTCGAGCTGCGTCCTCGTAATTCAGTCTCTGACTGCGAGAAAGGGCGATTAGCAAGCCAGATTATTATTATTATTATTTATTAAATGTGTTAAGTTAAAGTGCTGCATAAAAATCCCAAGTAATTCCTTCTGAGTGATAGCCCTAGACAGCCCACACGGAGAAAGAGAAAAAATATCTGACCCCGGCGGGAATCAAACTCATGACCACTGTAACAGATCACCGTTTCTCTACCAACTGAGCTACAAGGCCAGATGGAAAAAAAGGAGAAAAGAAAGAACCATAATTTTATCTGTTTATTAGTGCTGAGCGGCCAAACCTTACTGGTTATGCCCTCACTTCAGATTATGAGTCAGACATGCTAACCACATGGCCACCGTGCTGCCAACAATGTGGAAAATGCAACATATAAAGTACTGTCGGTAGTTTCCGAGCTCCTTGAGTGCTCTTTTATCTTCCCAAGTGCTTGTAGATCAATTATGTATGGAGACACAATCGGACATTTTCTATTTATTTTAATATAAAATGTTTGAAATACTTCCAGAAAAAGCTCAAACAAGCAAGCTTTAGATTTAAGGATTTTGCTTAAAAGTTGTTACATACCTCTGCATAAATACCTCTACAGTACTATCACTACATGCTAAAATATGTTGTGACTAGTAGCAACTCTCTACCATTACCAAGAAAAATCATACAACTAACTTTTTATCTTTAGGTTTCTTTTAGTATTTGGCACTGAGTCCTTTACAAGTATACTTGCAGCTAGATAATTTGAGCTTTCAAATTTTAACTCAAACTCACAATTCATGAGATTTCATTTTTTAAAAAAAGAATGACATATTTTGATTCGGAAAATAGCAACTAATATTACCTGTCTAAGTCACAAAAATAAAGTGAGTGCAAAACTACTGGAAAAACCTCAAAAGCCATAGTTAAAAAATTAAAGTATTTCCATCTCACAGTTAAACTGAATTCTAAAGCAATGAAATATTAATTTAACTCAAAATATACAGCTAGTTTGTGGGAGTTGTGGTTAGACTTAGAATATATTTCCAGGTTATGTTGATCCAAAATAAACTTCATGGGAACCAATGGAAAAGAACTTGAAACATGAATTTGCACGAGGCTTATTAAAATTATTCTATAATGTTTTTAAGAAACAACCCCCAGGCTTCAATAATCTTGTCAGTGCTAATGGGATTTATTTATATCAGCCTCCCAGACTAAAAAGATTCGAATTTAGTGCCCTGTTTTTATCTGATGATTCAGTCCAGATTACAGATATTACTTCTTTCATCATAAACATTCCAAATCCTCTTAGTCCTTTGAAAGCATCGCGAAGGTTATAAACAAATGAGTTGTCAAGTGGCTGTGTATTGTCTGACTTAGTTCGTGTAGAAAATACCATTACGTCGATAAAAAGAATCTTGAATCTCGTGTGTTCTCCCATGCTGCGCTGGCTTCAAATTATCTTTCATTATCTCATCTATCTTCCAACCGATCTCCCAGGCACTTGTAATAGGAAATTCATATTTATCTTCGGGTCTTTTCAGCTTTCTTTTCTGCAAGTATTGGTATCTGCCTTCACCAAGCGCACTGAAACCCTTGTACAGCAAAGAACGAGTTCCAGAGCTCACCGGCCGCATCTCCACCAGCAAAGCATCTGGATTTTTCTTAGCGGCGTCTTCAAACTTTTCTTTAGTTGCCTTCTTTTTTGCTTCTAGCTGAACTTCGTCCGTTTTTGGGACAGATTTCACAGACAGAGTCATTCCTTCTTTGCGTGGCTTCGGGACATAGGACGAGCGAGAAAATTCTTTGGAATACTTCATATGCCAGCCTAATCGGACCGTCGCTTCTTTGTGAATCGATTCCTTCCAAAAGTTTTGACGTTGAGTGTCCATATTTAGTTCACGAACCATTTTGAATACGTTTTCGTTTATGTTTCCCTTAACCTTTGAAACAACTGAGTATTATAAAAAGCCTGTGCTTCTTCCTGAGCAGGCAACAACATCGGAATTTGTGACACAAGAAAGCGTTGCCACGGCAACAGTGACTCAACCTATCTGACATCACTGGACATGCGCGTGACATGCGCGTAAATTTCAATAATTTTTCACTTTTTATTTTTTTGGACTCAATCACTTTTTTGAACCTAAAAAATATCAAAAAGAATGCGTGTAAATAAAATCTGAATCCGTGGTACGGTCCGTGCACTGTTCGTTCATTCATAAAATTTATGAATATAGAAAAACGAAAAACAAAAAATCCCGTTTTTCGTTTCGTTTTCATAGAACTTGAAACAGATTGGCCACTCATTTTTTGTTTTCGTTTACATCAATAATATTAAAACGGAAAACGAAAAACAGCTCGTTTCTCGTTTCGCTTATTGCACCGTTCGTTCATTCCTTTTCCATCGAGATTTTTTTTTTGGAGAAACAGAATTTGGTCAAAATCTGTTTGTGGCAATCAGAACAAAGGAAAGAGTTTCAGTTCGATTTCCGGCTAAAAATACAAAATGAACAAATGAATTGTTTAACTCCGTTTGTTTACATGTAGCCATTGAAACGCAATTCAGGATTTGTCAACGCCTTTTTGTCTTCACCGTTGGGACAGGGGTGGGTTGGGGGAGGGGCTGGGGGCTGTTGGGTATCGAATAACTCCCCTTTGCGAGACAGTTACTGAAATCAAAGGTGGTTTTGTCTCCCATCGCAAGCAGGCTCCTTTAAGCGGGAGCTTGCATCAAAGGTCGTGTGCACCGTATGTAGGGAGGTGTGCGTGCCTCCAGTATTGTTTAGCAGCTGCTATAATTCAAAACTTGGTTGTGAAGGTTTTGTCCGGCGATGGTTTGAGAACAGTTCCAACTGTCCCCATTGCAACAGAAACGATGTAGATAGAGACAGAATACTTCTGAGAAACCTGAAGAACCTCGCAGACCTAATACGTCCACAGTAAATGCTGTTTATTTAAAATGTAGACACTGCTGAACTTGTTCATGTTTTGTTCGGAAAGAGAACCTCGTTGACATTGTCGAAAGCTCCACAAATATTATTTCAATATTACTGCAAGATCGAAATAATAACAGCAACAATTGAAAAGAGTATAGCAACAACCACCTCTTATAACGAATTTTGAAGTTGGGTCAAGAAAGGCAAAACAAATGTTAAAGTATTAACTGGTCCCATTATATTTCACACAAACTTCAAAGCCATACCTTGTGGGAATTAGTGATCACAGCTTAATTTATGTGATAAGAAAATTTCCGAGTTTCAAGTCAGATACGAAATTTAAAGAGTTTCGCTGCTTCAAACACTTTGACCATGAGTCTTTTATTAAGGAGTTATCCGACACTGATTGGGATTCACATCTTCGAGATTCCAATGACCCTAACCAATTATGGGCCATTTGGAAAACTAACTACATGAAAATAATCGATAGAC
>JANRMR010189556.1:0-10805 GCA_025434825.1 Bergia sp. 'catenularis'
GTTCTTAAATGTTTATGAAGTTGCTCGTTCTCAGTCTGGCCATTAAGTCTACAAACAAGTTAATTACCTTATTCCTGAACTAAAACAATCACTAATATGATACTAAACTGGAATATGGTGAATCTATTGTTAATTATATAACCGCAAAAGTTTGGAACAATCTTCCCCTTGAAATAAGAGTCAAATAAGGATTAGTATATCACTTACGATCTTAACAAAAAAAGTATCTGTTTTCATCTGACTAAAATGGCTATAGCTAACTTTTTCTTACGTTCCTGAAGTCTCTCTCTTGTGCATCCATACCTTCTTATTCTTAGCTATATAAATATTTCACTACATTAATTATGATTGTAAAATACCTAACCAATACTACCTTTAAATTTATTTCGAACTTCTTTTTTACTTTTCACCGGGTGCAAGGGACTCTTTTAACCTTATAGGTGTTGTTTCTCTTGCTGCCATCAGTTATATTGTGTTTTTTGTTGTCGATTTTCAGATTTATTTTAACTGTTGCTGTTTACAGATTCATTTTAATTGTTGTTGTTGCTGTTTACTCCTGCTGTGCGTACAAACTATGGGAAATTAAAGGCCCCCTTACCTGGAATTCTATTGACCACGATAAAAAAGAAATTTGCCAACGTAAATCATTTAAAAACAAAATCAAAGAACAGTTATTTAAAAACTATATTTAAATGATCTCCTCAACTCTGAGAACATACAAGTTGTATTTGCATCATCCTAGACTTGTTATACTTATATAACTTTAATTCGAATTATTTATGTTCATATATCTATTGGTGTGTTTGCGTGTGTATTTCTTATTTATCAATCGATTATTTTATTTACATAATTGTAGATCTATATATATTTATGATTTCCTTTCTGCCTTTCTTTTGACCGTTTCAGCTGTTACAAGCTCATAATATTGGGACTCCAGACGTTTTTGTCGTTTGGCGAACAAAGTTAGCTCGATGAATTAACAGACTCGTTTATTATAATTTTCACTTTGGAGTAAATCCAAAGTGGCGAGTCTAGCATTGTAACACATTTCAGGAGGAGGGTAATTTAAGATAAACTCGGTTGCTCTGCGCTGGACGTTTTCAATTAGTCGGCGAAGTTTTGCTGTATGTGGCGACCACAGGTTACTAGCGTATTCCAGTCGAGGTCTGACCAACGAACAGAACAATAGTTTTCGTGTACTTGCGTCAAATGTGTCCCGGCCACAGACTCGCTTGATTAAACCTAGAGTTTTATTTGCTTTGGTGACCACCTTTTTAATGTGTGCTGACCATGATAGGTCACGAGAGACAGTGATACCAAGATCAGTGGTGTGAGGGACATAATCGAGAGGCTGTCCATCGAGACTGTAGTTGTAGGCCGGGTTGTTGTTTGCCTTCTTCTTCGTCATGTGCTTTGCTTTACACTTGTACGCCTTAGAAGACATGTGCCATTCGAGGCTCCATCTGTTCAAGCATGTAAGGTCGCACTGCAAGCGCAAGGAGGAGCTTAAAGATACAATAACTCTATATAGCCTTGAATCGTCAGCAAAGAGGGCGATTTTGGAACCTTCTTGAAGATATTCTGGTACGTCGTGAATCGTCGGCACACAAGGAATAGGAGCGGTCCCATTGTAGATCCCTGGGGGACGCCGGAGGTCACAGGAAGCCAATCAGAAGTGGCACCTTCAAGGATAACACGCTGATATCTATTGGACAAGTAGCTCCTGAACCACTGCAGTAGTGAGCCTGAGTCACCATAGCGTTCAAGTTTAATTAGGAGAAGTTTATGGGGTACCCTGTCAAACGCCTTGCTGAGATCTAAGTAAATAGTATCGACTTCCTTTCCACTTGCCAATGAGTCCAGAATGTCATGATATACTTCTACGAATTGCGTGACTGTAGACCTACCTTTTGTTGACTCGATTCACCTACATAGCTATAGACACTAGTTTGATACTCGGTTGACTTATCTTCTGCTTGCGTGTTGCGTCCAACGAGCACTTGCTCTTATTCAGAACTTCACAAATCCAGCACTAAAATTCAAACCGGTTCCTAGAACACGGCAAAACGGGTGAGTACAATGAACTCAAAAAAAAAAAGCCAAAACAAACGAAACCTAATACTTACAAAAAAAATGTTGTATCCATGAAACATAAGGTGAATCAACAACTGAAAAATCCAAGACATAGCATTCGGAATTCACAAGCTCCAACCACTAACTCACACTGCCGCCCTGTGTAACCGCGCCTAAAAACTCATATGAAATCTGCTGACCGGAAGTTTGTCATTTACACCTTTTTGAAAACCGTGCTGGAGATGGTAAAGTAAAGGACACAAGTGCGGGCAACAGTGGTTGAATACGCATTGTTCCAGGATTTTGAGACAGTACACAACAGAGAGATGAATCGGTAGTTCATTGTAATGGATGGATCACTATCTTTAAATACTGGCGTAATGTTAGCGAGTTTCCAACTGGTGGGAACTAAGCCCGGTGAAAGTGATAAGTTAAACAAGCGGCAGAGGGATGGAGCAATGACGTCAGCTGTATTCTTGAGAAGTGACCCAGGGATGTTGTCGGGCCCAATGGGGTCAATATTTTCGAGGGCTGTAACCACTTCAGAAACAGAACGTTGTATAATGGACAACTTATCATCTGTGGCAGGCAAACAATTAAAACAAGCTGGCGGTTCTGCCACAGCATTGCTGAACACGGAGTGGAAAAAGGAGTTCATTATAGGCTGGCTTTTTGTCACTGTCAGTAATAAACGACTGTAATCTCAACTGGAAGCAACATGTATATGAATTAACCAAAAAAAATTCCAGAAGTATTGGAATATTGTGTAAACTACGACATTTTAGCTTCTAAATCTACTTTTAGTCTACCTCTGGCTAGAACAAATTACGGAATTTTTAATATACGATTTTTCTGGTCCAAAACTGTGGAACTCCGTCGACGAATCTCTAAAATTCCTAAGCATATTTTCATTCAAAAAAAATCTCAAACAACAGCTAATTTTGGCCTACTGGCAGCCTTCTTCTTCTTTTCCTTCCTTTTCTTATTTTTCTTTTCATTCTTATTTATTTATTTTTTTCAATGTGTGTTTCCTATTATTGTTTCTTGATTTTCTAATTGTAAATGTAAATTTATGAATCCTTTAGGTTTATTATATATATTTAAGTGTCAAGTATGATCAAGTGCACTACTTTTTACTATTAACCTATTTTCATACTAGCATACAGGCAGAGGTCTCCCTCATCTGAGTAAGACTTCTGCCTGTGGTAAGTAAACACTGCTATTTTACTCTGACCTCCTTGGTAATTTTTTTTCGTCTGTAAAGGCCACCTGTTTCAATTAACCCTTATTGTTATCACGGATGGCCTTCACTCAAAACTTTGTTCACTTCTCACATGTATCTCTATAAATCTTATGTAAAAAAAAGTAAGTGCTAAATAAATGTATTGTTATGTCTGTAGAAACACACGGTTGTTTTATAAAGCTTAACTTAAATACGCTAAAAAGCAATAAAGATAAAATGCCATGTCTTGCCAAAACATTTACCTGTTGCTTTGTGCTGAAACACTTAACCGCCAATCGCGATAAGATTTAGCATACAAATAAATTGAAATTGAAATACGGTGTAAGTTTACAAGCAAGTGCAGCTTTTAGTGAGAAAAGAAAGACTCTGTGATAGTATTATACGGGCTGAGATTTACAAGAAAACAGTGAAGCCTCAAGTGAAAAAGAACTAATAATACAAGATTAACTAGGCCTTCTGTTTCTGGTACCGTGATGTAAAGTTCCTTAAAATAATAGAATCAAAACAGGGACAGAAATTGAGCATTCTTATTTTAGTTGTTCAAGTCCCCAGAATTTTAAAAAGTCATCCAAAGTAGAACGCATGCCTGTTTTGATTTGTAATTTAAAGTATTGTATTACTGATCAAAATGACGTAATTGAAGAAATCGATAACGTTAACAACATTTGTGTAACAGGTCTCTTAAAAACATCTTCTACAATCTGCTGGGAATGAGATCTTCAAACCTACCCGACCGCTATAATTTACCAGGCAGGTTCCCCTCCTTTTTATATACTCACAATTCAAGTGTTTTCAGTGTTGCTTTCGTTTTCCCAGCATACTCTTCGACCAACGGGTTGGTCAGAGGCATCAGTCCATCAAAACGCTCTGAGGTCGGGAAACCTGCATCGTCCACAACTTGGTCTTGCTCTTGATCCAAATCTTGACAACAATGAAAACAGAAAACTTTAGAACAAGTTGGTATAATCGGGTTAATTTTTTTATGTTTGCTAAAATAAAGCACTCCCGGTTGTGTTGTTCAGATTTTCCTTGTGCTGTACTTCTTACAATACAAATATACAAGTTACTGGAGAGGGCAAGAAGCAATTTAAAAGCCGGTTGGCTGTTAACAGGGCACTAGCGATTTTTCTAGATTATATACTGTAGAGGAATATATAGAATGATCTATCTATCCTACTACGATAACTGCTGGTGGTCCGATTGACAAATTAAATGCCTGATACTATATTCATTCCTTTTTTAGCGAACAATTGCAATATTTGGGGTTTTTTGAACGTGGTATTATGCTTTAAAGCCCGAAATGTTATTTTCCAAATATGGAAAATTATGACGTTAAAGACGACACCAGATTTTTGTTGTAACCCTAAAACTAAAGCAAATTCAATCCGTCTAGCAAGAAAAACAGTGACGGAACAAAACTTTATTATTCTTTTGCAACCGGTATCTTTTACTTTAGTTCCCATTACTACAGCATGAAACAAACATGAATAAATGAAGCTTTTGAGAATACAATTTTTTGAAACAAAATCAAAACAAAGTTTTACATAGGCGAGTCCAATCAGTACTCTCACAAAAAATTCTAAAAACAATTGATCATTTATGTGTGCTTTTCGATAAACACTGTGATCATTTTTATAGTATGGGTAAGGAGAAACGGCTTCACAAACACAGCGGCAAACACTATGATCAGTTTTACGGTAAGGTAAGGGTAAGGACAAACAGCTTTACCAACACAGTGACAAACACTGTGATCAGTGTTACGGTAAGGTAAAACTATGGAAAAACAGCTTCACAAACGCAGTATCAAACCCTGTAATTAATTTTACGTTTAGGTAAGGGTAAGGACAAACGGCTGTGTTTTGACAAGCGAATATCCATTTCATGACTTAAGACTTGAGACGGCAACCAGACCGCCTTAAGGGAGACAGCTTTTTCAAAATAATTTTTTTCCATCTCCTTGTAAAAAGAGAAAAATAGTTCTGTGAGACCATCCAATGGCAAAACAAATTATTTTGTTAAAATTCTAGTCAAAGTTGAAAAGGACAGTAGAATTAGGTACCTGTGTGGATTACATCGTGCGCTTTGACGGTAACTGGGAAGGTGAAAATCGGTAGCCAAGGACTGTCCACAAGATGTTCAGCTTCTCCTTGGTAATCTTTATCTTGCTTGCTCTTTACAAGTCTCATAACAACGCTCCAGATCCATTCAGTTTCTTCTAGAACACTCGGTGGAAGTGAAACTGCCGCAAACGAATATCAGTAGTCAGACAAACGACAAAACATTTCTGATTGCGTTGCCAGTTGTGTTCTCCTTTAAAATTTGCAATCTTGACCTAAAATTGGACTGTTATTGCATTTTTGGAAACCTTATCATTTCTGTTATCCTGAGAAAAACTGACGACAAGTATTACAAATCAAGAAACAAGATTTTACTTATATTAAGTGACTTGTTCTAACAACTTATTATTTCACTTATTTGGTGACGATACTAACAAACTATTCTCCTCCAAGAACCATGGAAAACCATGATTAATTCAAACTACTCTAAATATAGAGCTAGCTGCACTTGATATCGCAGTGGCTGTGTACCACACTGAAAAGACAAACTTCATAATGTGTCTGAACCTGTGTGTATTAATTTTATTACATATATTTCACTAGTAACTCTTGTAAATTATTCATTTATAATTTATGATGCATGTAACTGATCTTGATGAGTACAAACAAACAAATTGAGCTGAATTTAATCTTTAATATTTAATCTTTTTTAAGTTTCAAATAGCAAAGCTAATACTGAAACTGCTCAGATGTTGGCGTAACTAGCGGTTTTTGATGGAGGAGGAAACCGAAATACCCGGAGAAAACATCCGACGTCGGAGAGGGACCGCAAACCTATAGATCACATACTTCCCCGGCCGAGAATCCGGACGCATTGGTGAGAGGTTCGCATTGGTGAGAGGCGAGTGCTCTGCCACTACGCCACCCCGACGCCCGAATTGAATTGACTCTGGAAAAACCGAAATGTTCTTATCCTTATTATTAGGTACTGAAGTGGATTTAGAGTCGTGAGAGAAAGGCAGTTTAGCTTTTTACAAACACAAAATATTCAAAATAATCGACTGTACTAAAATGGACCAAATTTAAATCTTTGAAACAGTCCGAAACATTTATGTTGTCGAATTCTGGCAACGTTCTCTTATGAATCTTTTTACGTTGTCGAGACATGAACTTTTAGCTGTAGATAAAATTTAAATGTTATAGAAAGAAAAGAAAACTTCACAATCGTGCCGAAATAATCAGATCACGTCTGGCCCCGTGTTTCTTCGGACCGCTAGTTGACGTGTCAAAATTTGTATCAACAGCTCAACGCTTCGTACTTGGAGCACATAAGACATACTTTTCGAAAAAAAGAATAACTTGAAACTTTTTGAAATTGGAAAAGGTTTTGTCTATCCAAACTTAAAAAATTAGATCAAAAATGCTCAATAAGACTCCAGTGTTACTTTTAATATAACGCTTTGTTTTTCGTAAATGCGATATTTGCAAGTACCTTCTTTTGCTTCGCAATGGCATTTCAAGCACTGCATAAAAAGTGCGAGAAAGAGTCTTCCATCAAGTACGTCTACTATGTGAGCCAAGCCATCACTGTAATCGCGGTCACCTACTCGGTACTCCGACAGTTGGAGGAGTTCCAGAGATCTGCATAGGCGGAGGCGTAGCTGCAAAAATATAATCACATCCCTTCTCTGAATATCTCAACTAGTGTGTGCTACTTTATTAGTATCGTCGTGTACTGCGTTTGAGCTTAGAATGTAACAAATTCCAGTCTCATGTCTAATTCTACCATCAGCGCTAATATAATCTCCAGAAACTGAGTTTATTCAGCAAATTGGAGTTTTCGAGGCTTGGAAAGGTTTGTATACGACTAGGAATTAATTAAGGGAAAGGGAACGCACTGCGTTCATATACTCAGTTCAATTCAATTTTATTTCACACGACTATTTTACATATGACAAGATACTAATTTTACAAGTTACACAGCCCATATAATAAAACACAAATGACAGAATTCAGAAGAAATAAAGTTACTGTTGTTGACCACTGCTTGGTTTTTTTATGCCCAGAGCCACGTCTCCCTGGTTGCTAGTCCCTCTCAGGGCATAAAATCCAACTTTTTTCAGACGAGTGTGTTGAAAGGTATATAAACACTGAGTGGATCCTTTTCTAGTCCAAAGGTATATAAACACTGTGTGTGTTCCCTTCCCTTCCTAGTCCAAAGGTACATAAACACAGTGTGTGTTCCCAACCCTTTCTAGTCCAAAGGTATACAAACACTGTGTGTGTTCCCTTCCCTTCCTAGTCCAAAAGTATATAAACACAGTGTGTGTTCCCAACCCTTCCTAGTCGTGAGTTGATTCGTTGTTGAGGAAAAACTAACTCCTAAGAAGGTCAGAAAAATAGATATGTATCGTAAAATGGTATTATACTGTCGGGTACTACCAGCCTACTCAGGTTCAGAAAGATAATGCAATTCTCCCGTGATGGTTGGCGCTTTGCCCCTTCAGAGTCAGCATTTAATTGACGATTTCAGCGTTTTACTTTGTTTTGATTGGCCCATCATGCGCTGAGGTTCATTGGAAGAATTAGGAAGTACCTCAATAAAGCCACTACGGAACGCCTTGTCCACGCATTTATTACGTCCAAAGTAGACTACTGTAACTCACTCATGTTTGAGCTACCTGTATCAGAAATGACCAAATTACAACGCCTACAAAACACAGCAGCCAGGCTTGTCACTCACACTAAGCCCAGCGAACACATTACACCTGTCCTTCGCTGTTTACATTGGCTGCCGATAAGAGAACGCGTTTGTTTTAAGATTCTTTTAATTACTTTCAAAATAATTCATGGCCTCGCATCGTCTTACCTACACAGTCTTATATCTAACTACTGTCCAGTCCGTAATTTAAAATCCAGCTCTCAATGTCTCCTTACAGTCCCCAAGTCCGCTTCCGCTACCTATGGGGACCGCGCTTTCTCAATAGCTGCCCCTAGACTTTGGAACGAGCTGCCGCTTACTATCAGAATTTCTGAATCTCTCAACCAGTTTAAGTCTCGCTTAAAAACACATTTGTTTAGTATTAAGTAGGCACTAGCTGTTCCCGTGTTATCTTTTAGCAATTAGTTAGGTTAGCTTTTTTAATTCCATAAATAGTTTACTTAGTATTTTATCGATGTAAATACATTGAGGCATGCAAAATGCGTTCTAAGAACAGTTATTATTATTATTATTATTATTATTATTAACAAAGGCGGCCTTTTTTTCTTAATTACTTACTTACTTAAACCTAACCGTTGGTTTAAAATCCTTTCAGCCAATCAAAACGGCCGGATTTTAGACGAAAACTGTTAATGAATCTGCAAAGAAATCTATCAATAAAACATTTCACCTGCTTTGATCACAAACAGTTTGAAAATGTGAATACAACACACTAACAAAAGCGATATTTTCTACACAACCGCTAACCGGTGACCGAGTTTTCCCGCCGGCTGGAATGCTTCAATGTGCGCCACTGCACACGACGTTTCGCTGATATCGCTGTTGTATGTAAAATTACATAGCCTGACGAGTGTGCGAGTACTTTGCTTGAAGAAAAAAGATCTTGATTAACAACTATCCATTTTATTAAGGAGATACAAATCAACACGATAACGAAAGCTGCTGGTTTATCAGTACTTTGACAATTATCGACACTGAAGGCAATAGTTATATTAGCATAAACCAAACCAGTGAATCAGTGAGTCGACACATTAAAAAATACCAATGGTCCATTTCCGAATTACGCTTCAATTCAAGTGAACAATAACTTGAAGTCGAGGGCAGGTGCTAAGAAATACAGCAAATGTATGGAAACTTGGCACCTGACCTCGACATCATGTTATTGTTTGCAGGAACTGAAGCTTAATTCGGAATTGGCCCATTAAAAAATTGCATTTTTTGAAGTTCGTACCCCAAGCCTCCCGCTCATTACAACATGGCGCGCAACACTCGAAACAAGTCACATCATGATGGCAAAAAGATTATGCAATCAAAATATCGAGTCAAACCGTGCAGTCAGGCATTTTCGATTTACATTCAAAACAATTCACTTCAAATTTCGGCTCTCTGTACTAAAATTAGAATCGTTATGTTCCGTGTTTATGACAATGAACAAACAGAAAGCCAAGTTCAAGCAAATATCTCAATTTGAGTTTCGTTGGTGGTCCCAGAATTTAAGTTGCAGTTGAAATGGCAGTTGTAAAATGTGCCTCCAGGAATCAAACCACAAAGAAGCTGTTGGTAATCATTAATTCCAACGGAAGAGTTATCAGAAAAGATGTCTGCTGGCAGCTGGGCAGGAGCAGGAGGAGCTGGCGGCAGAGCGCTAGCACTGTTCGGAGTAGCTGTTGTATATGATAGACGAAGCTGAACTCTCGGCTAACATGTGCGACACACCACGGAACTGTTGAAACATTGGTCGGTCGCAACAGAACTTGCTTTGCACACTCTTGCAGCCAGTAACTGCAGTGATATGGCATGATATGAGGTTTGTGCTAAATGTGAACGAGCTCGCCGGCTTTGTACGGCCTTTCTACATTTCTTTTGTGATGGGTTTCTTGTGCATTGTTATCGCAGTTTCTTCATTTTTGGTGAGTGATTTGACAAAATTTTTGAGGTTCTCGTTGGACTCTCGAAGCTGTGAATCACCAATTATTGAAAAAGGCTTTGCGTTTAAGGCACTCCTCAAGAGTCAAGTGATAACTGAGAGCGGCTCTAATGGCCACAAAGTGATTTTTTGTTATATTTTCCGTCTCGCCTTTATGATGATAAACAAAATTTCTGGAGACATTTATTAAGCTCACTCGGCAACACTCTTCCATTTCTGTCGTAAACTAACCATTCTACAAAAGAAAATTATTCTCAGGTATGACCATATTTCTCGTCCACTGCACAAACGCTTACCTCGGAAAAGTGCTTGCATGCATACATGCATACATACATGTATACATACATACATACATACATGCATGCATACATACATGTATACATACATACATACATACATACATACATTAGTGATCTTCAAGAGTTACCTCTCGCGTAATCAGCCGCAATGCAGTTGGCAAGTCAACACTACCATCACCAGTCTGGTATCGCACAATTTCTGCTTCCTGATTGGGCTGTGCTCTGTATTTTAAGGGCAGAGTTTTTAGCAGCACCACGTGAAGTACGAAAACTTTCATCACACTAAAGAGTAGGGGCCATATATCCTGAAAAACAGAAACGCAACGGAAATTTTTGTTGAAGCTCGAGATTACGCGATAAGTTACTAAACATGCCCAGCTGAATCCCTAATATGCAATTACTCACACCAAGAGAAGATAATCCTAAGAGAAGGCATCTTTCATACATGGGTCTGTCCCAATGATAATTATTTGAGATCTATTTT
>JANRMR010189567.1:0-10803 GCA_025434825.1 Bergia sp. 'catenularis'
TAGGGAAAATATTAGTTTTGTATCATTATGCTAAAATTATGCTATAAACTTGGCCATTATGCCGGCATTATGCTCGATGCTCTGACTATGCCATTATGCCGAAAATTATGCCGGCATAATATGTCTAACCCTAGGAACTAGACAGTTTGAGTGGTTTCCAAATTATCACGTGACCAGTTCACTGCGAACAATAAAATTCACCAGTGAATCGCCACATATCCAGTAAAAGAACCGTCAAATAAATCTTATAAGGGAGGAGGGGACGGGTAGAATGGTGCATAATATAAAAAAACTAATTGAAACATAAACCTTTTGGATTAAAATTTTTGAGCGTCACACACTGACTGTGACCAGTCATGATCAGCTCTGGAAATTTGAGCTAGTCTGGAGTAGAGCTGGCCTCCTGCTTGCGGGATTGAGGGATGCACTGGATGTTGTGGATGTAGCGTGCAGAACATCGTGTTCGACTCAAAACTTTAGCCGACTTAGCAGTAGTTGCAAACATTTACATCTGTAAGTTCTGCATACATGTAAATTTAGAGTAATCACAACCTGACATCTAAAGCAATGCAAAAGCGCTAAATAACTTGCAATTTTGCCGAACGTTTATGGCAGAAACTGCATTCTAATACAAGTTGATTCAGTGGTTGTTTGTAAACTGAACGGGGTGTTACAGAACGACTGTATGATCACACGGTAAGAAGATTGGCTCATATTTTTCGGGTTCATACTGAAAGCGCTATTAACTGATATAGACCTTTGTCTGCACGTTCAATAAATTTTTCCGTGAATTGCACTCACTCCTAATTTATCAAATTACATGCAGAAACAACTGTTTTAAAGCAAGATTTAAATTTATTTATGATACTGCTATTTATTGATTGTTACAGGAAACGCAAACAAAACGAAGCTACTACAAAAGAAAGTCCTCACTGAACGAAGTGATTACTGCACGTGCAACATAGCTTGGTCTTCTCACATGTCAGTGTTCAGCGACAAACTGTTCCGTTATTAAAACCGAAAGAGATCACCCAAGTTTTCGGATAGATAATCCCGTTCAGCACTTGTGCATGGCCTAAAATCTCAGATAAGAAGATTTGTCTCTTACTCCCAATGGGCAAACACATAAAACGGAAGGTCCAAAAATTTCACGGCCCCGACTCGCCGTGCAACTTCGCACCAAATAATCTCTCGCACTGTTGCTATTAGTGCGATACACTTGAACTTGTTCTGTGTAACGTTGCTGAAACAGAACTGGATTCAACTCCAGGAATATTACAAGCAATATTAAACACAACAATTTCAGAGGCCCAGCCTATCATGAGTTTTTTTCCCGAGCAAAATGACACACGATTTAAGTAATTTAACTGTTCTGTTTATTTAAGTATAACTTTCTTTTTTTGTAAATTTGTACAGTTAAGACACATCCACATGGGAAATATAAGTTCTCTGCATCCATTTGTCTTCAGTTTTCCCTTTAAAATTTTACATTTACGACTTTGTACCCGCTTGTAAATTAAGTGTGTCCTGTCTACTTGTACAACTTAATCTTGGTCAGTAAAGGTGCCCTTCATTGACAATATTCTGGAATTGGACTGAATAAGTGGAATAAAAGCTTTGATATCGAGCTGTACGCTTCTTCAAAATAAACAAAGCAAGCTGTGTCTTTTAAACTCACCATTATTAGTACTGGAAGACTTGTTTTATAACTCTGCGAGTAAGCGTCAATCAGTGCTTACTCAACGTACTCATCAAGATGCCGAGCCTCGAGAGATTTACCATGGAGCTGTTTAAACACTGACTTACCTACAGTTCCTCAGTCTGCTCTGACAAAGTCATGAACGCTCGAAACATCAGCCTTGGAACCAACCTTACGACGAAAAACGTAACGCTGATATCAACCCTTGTTGATCAAAACACATATTCATCATAATTCTTAGTTTTAATAGTTAATGTTTTAATGTTTACTGCTTCGAGAGTTTGTAAAAACGTTCCCGAGTGTGTTCCTACTCATGAATGCGATCAATCGAATGCATCTCGAGAGATGTAAAGTCTTTCACTGACTTAAGTACTTGACTGCAAATGCCAAAACAACTTTCAACAAAAGTTTGGCGCTCGGTTAAGAAATGGGAGAACGGGTCGACCGTGCACCAAACTCGCCCCCAAACCCCAATTTGACTTTTTGCGAAGGAGTTTTTTTGTAGCCTGGTCAAATACAATCTACTAATTTATTTAATGAACTGCATAAGTTTTTATATCCCGCTATAAAATATAATATAACATATCAATGTGTAATTGAACAATCTTAAGGCGAAGTTTTGTTTGCTGTTTACGTTTATCAACTGGTTCTTTAACATCATTTTTCTCAAGCAGTTTATCAACGTCTATCTTCTCCTTACATTAACAAGGTACGCTGTGTGGTTGTGAGAATAAAGACTGATCACACACACAGCAAATTATCTACGATCAAGTGCAAAATTCTCCTAGCCTATATTTAATGCAGTATACGGGAACGGGTAATGAGAATTGGGTAACACATAGTTCTGAAACAGTACCGGAAGTGAAAGGTTTGAGAATTTAATGCTGTACTTTATAACTTATTAAATAGTATACTGTAATGATGAGTTAAGCCTAGGTGGGTTATGGTAGGAGATTCTCGATTCTCTCTTCGTTCTGTGTGGCCATACTAAATAAAATCAGATAAAAAAAAACAGTTGTGAAACCGCAATGGAACCACAGTTTCAATTCTTGCTCATTAAAACCACTATTGCCCCGAGGAACGCTACAAGCAATGAGCTGCACCACACCACTGTTCCACTATGATCCCGTCCTGGTCAAGTCCATGCACGTGTTTAGCTACGTCTTCGCATTAGAATTGCTGGACTGTACTTCTGAATTTGCTGATGTGGTTCCTTTGTCAACCACGACAGCAGGCACCTCATCTTGAGGGGCTTGGCTGTGTGACTCCTCTTCGGACCTGCCAGGATTGTCCTCCAGTGATGGCCAGCTGGTACTGTGCTCAAGTTTGTTCAGCCTTTCATTCAAGGCTTTCAGAGCCTTTTGTCTGCAAAAAATTCAAACAGGTTAGGGACCGTTTATTATATACGGGGGGATACGAGGTTGGACAAATGCTTGACTGTCTGGTTTCCCACTCCTTTCCAAACCACGTATGGTTGCCGACGGAAAATTTCACACCACAGTCAAGTCTCATGAAAATAGTACGTTGTTTGTTGTACGTCCCAGTTATAGCAGTAATTTTCAAATGATAGTATTAACAACCACATTCTCTTACCAATGCCGTACTCCCTATATATATTGAGCAGGGCCAATATGTGCCAGTTTTTACTGTACTTAAAATTAAAACAGTAAAGACAACTACTAGTATGTTGCTGAAATATTGGGCAAATCAGTAACTGATCATCACTACTTATGACACCCAAAATGTGGGCAAACCTTGGTAAACAAAGGTACAGTATCTCCCTGGGCCAACCTGATACTATAAATGTGGTCATCCCTTCCCGGGCCAGCCAGTTAAAAATAGTTTACATGTACATTTGTTCATGAGATCAGAAATAGCGTCGATACAACTGTTTAAAAGTGAAGCATTTTTGGTTTTTAATACATTTAAGGAAAAAGTATTATACCCGGTTTTTTGAAGGGTGGTTATCTTTAACCCTGGGTTAGGCAAAAATTCAAAGGGCAATTTCTTCACCAAGGAATATGTTTCCAGTTCTTATCTGACAATGATCAGACTTTCCTTAGAAACCCAACTGACAAACCCAAAATGACAGCTCAAATCAGTCTGTAAGGTAGTAAACACAAACACGGATTAAATATTTAACCCTTGGCCAGCACTAATCGGCTTTTGAACTGGGCCCTGAACTTTAACTAACCGAGAAACTGTTATCTCCCCACCTTCTTCTCTCAGCGTCAGCAGGATCCATTCCAGGTAAACTAATTGTGATAGCTGATGGTGCACCTACGTCATAAGTTCTCACAGGTTTGACACAGATGCCAGCCTTTATAAAGATGTTAAATACTACTGTTGACATGGCATTTACAGGAGACCTATGGGTAGAGTTGAAGGATGTTAAATATCACATCGACAGGACACCTACATGTATGGATAGAGTGAACATAATTGATCCAAGTTAAGTATGTACAGTACCTGTCATATAACTTTTTTTTGAATTTTCAAGCAAGTACAATGTAGAAATGACAACAGGTACATTTAAATTAACTGTACCTAAGTACCACTGTAAAGTCTTGTATTTGAATACTGAGCTGTCCAGATTTATAAATTAAACTACAATTGATTCCAGTTTTATACTTACTGAATTGGCTCTGGAAAGAAACTTGCAAATGAGAAACTGTCATTGAGGTCTCCCTTGATGCCTCTCCCCTGCGGCTGATAGAACCTCAAATAGACCCAGCCAATCATAACACCTGATACCACCATTGTTAGAAGGATCAGTGGCAGAACATTAAACACACACAGAATGACATAAAGCAGCACCACCATGGATGGGACATGCTGTGGAAACAGAAGCCATCTGAGCAAAGGCTGACAATTTCTGATCTTAATACGATCATGATAAATGTATTTGTTCTAATCTTCTTACCTTGGTAACCAGAAATATTATGCAACAGGTTGAGCAAAATTAGCAATCTATTCACTTAGTTTAAAGTAAACTTACCAGATAGGATAAGATTACTTTAATAAGATGAAAAATCACTTCAAAACAAGCGAGCTAGGTCAACATTTTACAGGTGTATTTTCTTGCCAAAATATGAACTAAAAATTGACATATACACAAGTTCTTGTACAGTTTTAAACAGCATTTTTTTGATAACAAGTTTCAAAAAACAGCCAAGGAAGGAAAGATTTGATAACTTAATCTTGATCCTTCAAGTGGGTAAATTGGAAGAGAAGGGGGGGGGGGTGAATTTGAAGGCTACATACATGTATATATCATGTACAGTACATGTATGCAAGGGTGTGGGAGTCAATTAATTTCACTGAACATTGTTATTTGTGTTCCTGACAGGAAGAGGTTGAAAAGAAGAAGCAGAGAGTGACCCTTTTTCTTCTTCTCCATTTAACACCCTTTCCCTTTTCAATTACGAACTCAAAAGATCAACAGTTAGGTTACTAATAATTCCAAGTGGTGACACTATAAAAGGTTTCTAACTTGAAAGGCAAAGGGGAAAACGAAGGTGATCTATTTCATCACTAAATTTAACTGCTGATAATTTGAGATTCTGATTGAAAAGGTAAAGGCCTGGGGAAGAGAGAGTTTTGGGGCAGCACTGGTGGATGTGAACATAGTAAATGAAGTTAACTCACCTTAATTCTAAAACTAGCTGTAGATACTTTAAGTTCCTGGTCAGGGTTGATCTGCTTGAAAGCAACCATTATCCCTGATATTATCCCTGTCATTCCACTGAATTGAAGAAACCTAAGAAAAATCCCAAGTCAGCATTATTTTGTGGTAGAAAACATAATCTGAAGCAAGCCATTTTGGTTTTTTGAATCAAAATATGAAAAAGGGTGTTGTTCATAGCAATACTTGTACTTTCTTTTCATTTCAAAATCAAATTCATGTTAATGGAGCAAAAGTGCAGGGGCAGCTTTAACAGTCGTCACCAAGGTAATGAGTTGAGCTAATTGAGATCTTGTTTAAATAGCTCCAGTTCTACTGAATATAAATGTATGCATAGGTTTACATCTCTTAATACAATAGCAGGGTTCTTCCTCTAACCTTACATTGTAATAACTTCCTAGTGAGAAAATTCTCACAGCAAAGCTTCTCAGAAGGGACAACAGCACTAACAAAACCAGTATGTCTGCATTAAATGTTCAATTTAATTGCTTCAAACTTCTCCATCATTTCTTACAAGTACTACTAACTGTATATTCCTCAATTTACAGTACCAGCCAGATCTAATCTTAAATGTACATTGACCTGAAGGATTGTCCTGCTAAACCATGGTTCCCATTGTCGAATCATTCACCACTGACCCTTTTGGCTGAAAAATGCCAAAACTTATCTGTGGTTTTAATGTGTGAATCATATTAAGTTGTATTACAAAGTAAAAATGAAACCATTTGTGATCGTGGTGTTAAGTGTTTGACCAGTTAAGTTTATTTTTGATTCAAATTTTATTTCTTTTTTTCTTTTGGGAGGCTTCAAAGGATTGTGGGTCATTACATGTATCTCATACTTGAAGTTATCCCATTAAAGGGTTTGTACTAACTGGGACTTTTCAAATTACACGACTTTCCATGACCTTTTTGTGTTTTCCAGGACCTCATTTTCACAAAGGGTAACATAAAAAGTTTCTTTTTTACCCTGATAAGGAGGGTCAGTTCATAGTATGAGTTGGCTTATTAATACACTGGGATTTACCATGACATCTGAAAATATTGCGGTTTTGCTATTTTCAAGCAGAGCTAATGCTTGAAGTGAAAAGCGGTTGATTTTGCATTATTTTGAAATATACATAATTCAGTGGTTTTTCTCTCAAACTTTTAAACCGGAAAACTCAGTTCTACTCATTTTCCATGACCCAATCTAAAAAGTCCTCGATGGAAAATAAAATTCCATGACTCTCCAGGCCTGGAAAACAAATTTTAAAAATTCTATGGCTTTCCAGGTTTTCCATGACCCGTACGAACCCTACATTAGTGTCCTATGGGGTTAGGGTATGCAATTGCATGGGAGTTTTTTTTTCAAAATGGATGGGATATAGGGAATGCAGGATGGCGAGAATGACCCACAGGATAGACCCACAGGGTACATTTGGTTACATCTGTTTTCAGATCAGTTTTTGTGATGCACTTTGTACATAATAGTAACTATTCATATAAAATTTTGTATATTGTTAAAAAGTCTGCTTCATATCATTTTGAAAGGAAATGTGTTTTCGAGAAAACATAAGCAAACTACATGTATTGCCAGTGAGAAATTTTCTGCTAGCAAAAGAAAACATTATTATATTAGTGATATCTACTGGCAATTTTGCCAGTAACTACATGTACATGTATAATTGTACAAAGCAGTTATCTCTAGCCCTGGGCTGCCGTTTGGCCAGGGTCACTGGAATTTGGAGTAGGCTTGGGCCCCCATACTTTACCACACATGAAAATTATAAGTTAGTATCATCATAAGTTATTTGTTTTCAAAACATTTTTAGTTTAAAAATTTCACACACACAACCAGTACTTTATACTTCCCTTATAAAAAAGGGGGCTTTCCAACTTAAAATTGCTTACATGTACAACAGCCATGTAGGTGGGTACTTGATCATTGTGTGAACAATAGAAAGCAACTTTCTTGATGCCACAATCAATGTAATAAACATATTAACTTGATTTTGGAAATACATGTAGGGTGGTGTGTTATTTTTTATGTGGTATTATTTTTATAACCAACCAACCATGTATAAGTTGTTCACCCTCCTGGCCAAGACAAGGGACTCACTCGAATTAACCCATACATGTATTTCAGTTGGAATTCAAAAATATAAATTTCTTTCATTTGATGCCGAGTCATGTCACTTTTCACCAGTGTTCCCCTTGTTGTTGTCAGAGAAATTGATGCTGTTTTACTTCATACGGCAACAAATTAGACAGATGTAACCCTGAAAGGGGTGATGCTTGAAATTTTGCATTATTTCCCAAACAGTTGAAGAAAAAAAACATTCTAACAGACAAAACACTTATTCTAAAACTAAAATAATATAAATCAAGACATATAAAGTAGATGTGCACCAACAATATACACTGTAAATACATACCATATGTGAGTATTGAAAGTCGCAGCATAAAGAATAAGGCAAAGAAATGCAGTAACCAATGAGGAACCAACATCTAGGATTAATACAAATTTCTGAAAGAATAAAACCATATTTTGGAATACAATGTACATGTATGTATAACAGAATATTTAATTTTTTCTAGCTCAGTGCGCATCATAATTAACAGTTAGAATACATGTACAAACTGACATTTTGTGTATGAGCACATACTTGTAGTCAACAAGTTGATGCTGAATTCACTCATAGAAACCAACACATGGTAATTTTAGTAAGTTTTCTGGTAACTGTTTTTACAGTAACCTGTAGTTATTAGATGTATAAAAATTTATTTATCATTGGTTTGTTGGTAAAAAACTACATTGTAAATATCTTTAACTTAGCCAATTTACAGTACATCAAACTATAAAGTAACATTATTAAAATAAACTTGAAATCGCTGTCTCACACATGGAAAAATATACAGTCACATAATTCCAAGAGTATCCAATGAAATTTCAGGGAAAAGAAAAACATGATTTTAGCAGGTGCCCCATGAGATTCAGATGCTTGGAAAATGTAGATACATCAGGGCTCAATTTTAGAAAAAGTTTCTGGTAGTACATGGGGCAACCAAGGGCTAATTTTGTGGTCGTCCCACTCAAGTTTAGGTCGTCCCTTGCAAAATGAGTCAAACAACCACAATGAGTGTTTTCTAGTCTTTAATTTGCTATATTAGACATAATAATTTATTCTGTTTTATTGCAAGCTGCGTTGTTTCATACAAAATCAAGAAAAAAAAGTGAATGAACATATGTTGATCACGAAAAGAAGTCACAAGCATGCAGTAAGAACTCTGGGTGAGGTCTCTAGGCCAGACCAATTTAATTTTCCATAGTACGGATTCTTTAGCAAAATTTTAGGGTCTGTCAGAAGAAAACCAAAAATTGTCTGAAACACCAACAGACCAACAATAAAAGTATGTAAATCAAGGCAAAGATATAGCTACATATGTAGTTTTGATAGATTGTAACAGGTGTCCACGTAATCAATGCGAAGTTTTTGAAATTCAGTTTTTTAGTTCAGACACTTTCAAAAGCAAACTGAGAAACAGTGTCTTTGAAAAGTTTTAAATATGTTTTTTCATACATATTGTTTTGCTCATTCAGGCGAATCCAGACAGAGCTTAACAAGGATGCTGTATATTTGCATTTACAAATTGTCTCGCAAAAGAAACAATATTTCAAGCGTGCTGGCCTGATACTGAGAGAACATATTATTTCTGCTGAAAATATTTCTCCTATTAAACAGTCGTGTCAAGAGAATGGTTTAGGTCATCCAAAGGACGACTAAACCATATTGCTTGGTCGTCCCACACAGATTCCAGTTGTCTGAGACAACCAGACGACCGTAAAAATCAAGCGCTGTACACGTACAGAAAACTATGCTTGCCTAGTAAATTCTTAGTATTTACAGGTAAGAACAAAACCTTTTTCAACAACCAGCAATAATAATTTATACATTAGGCAAAAACTATCGTACATGTATACTGTACATGCATCTACCAACATTTTAATTCTGGGATTTCTTTTAACTCTTTTAGAACAAGTTGATCAGCACCTATCTGAAGTGTCCTTATGTATATACAAAACTAGTTGCTGGTTTTGTTAGGAGAATTATCAAGAAAAGAACTAATCATACACAAAACATTATTTAAGGCAAATACAAGTTATTACTGACAGTTTAAATTTTGTACAAGATATTGTACTATTATTACACTACCTACTGTTTTTGTTTCTGTTCAGTGGGAAAATATATCAATTTTTATACAAAGTCATTAAATTTGCATCTCTAATACAAATTTTCATTATTTTCCTTCCCATTCACTGAACTTTTTCAACATCTAAACTCCTGTTGGAATAACCCAGAGGTTTGTGACTAACCCACTGTGCATGACATGTATCACTGGCTATTCTACAGTGGCCCATACATGTACAGGGTTCCCACTGTGCATGACATGTATCACTGGCTATCCTACAGTGGCCCATACAGGGTTCCCACAGTCCATGACACGCATCACTGGCTATTCTACAGTGGCCCATACAGGGTTCCCACTGTGCATGGCATGTATCACTGGCTATTCTACAGTGGCCCATACAGAGTTCCCACTCCCAACTAAACATGAAATTCAAGGACCTTTTCTACCAAATTTAAGGACCTTTTCCATCAAATTCAAGGTCTGACCTTTTCTACCAAATTCAAGGACTTTTTTCATCAAATTCAAGGTCTGACCTTTTCTACCAAATTCAAGGACCTTATTTAAACTTGAAAGTTTTTCATATCTCGCTGTAATCATCAAACAGTGCCAGTTATTCTGCATCTAGTGTTCAATCACTGACCATCACTGTCTTTGCCAGCAAACATGTGCCACTTGGAAAAACCTGATCGTAGGTTGGATTTACATTTGTGGTGATCAATTTGCTTTTGCAATGAGTGATTTTATATCTGCCAAGAGTATTTTGCTTTTGACGTGAGCTTTTTTTGTTTGTGATGAGTGACTTTGCTTTGGCCCTGAACAATTTGCTATTGTCGTGAGCTACATGTATTTGCTTTTGCCGTGGAGAATTTGCACTTGTCATGACAGTTATGGGCCATCGTACTATTCAACTTACCAAAAATTCTAAGGCTCCCCATAATGGTTCAAGATATCTTCCACATAACACCAGCACCAGAATATCAATCAAAACCTGCAAGGTAATGTAAAACAATGTCAGTGATAATCTATTCCAGACACACAGAGATCTAAGTGATTGATCAAAAGCTGAGTAATTTTCAGATATTTCATTTAATGGTGGACAAGTAATAATACCTGCAACCTAGTCAATACCTGTAGAATGATCAGTCTATAAGTTACACGTAGATATAACATTCCAGATGGCTATAACAAAACTGTCATATTGTTAATGGTTTCCAGGTAGTTTTGTTTATCTCCCCCTTCTTCCACTT
>JANRMR010189600.1:8162-19932 GCA_025434825.1 Bergia sp. 'catenularis'
GAGGGGTGGTTTATCCTTCAGTCGCCTTAAGTCGCCTTGAGTCACCTTAAATTGCATTAAGTCGCACAAAGTCGTCTTAAGTTGCACGAAGTTGCCCAGGTTTTGAAGATGATTTTTCCTTACTGAAGTCGCCTTAAGTTACGGCGACTTTGAGTCCCAGAGTAGGCCTAAAGTGGTGTTCCAAAATTACCAGCACGCGCTTATGAGATCTTTTAAGAACTACAACAAAGGCGAATTCCGAGATGATTTAAAGAATGTTCCATAGCATACTATTGAAACAGCTGAGTCGGTTGACGATGCAGTACTCCTTTGGGAGCGTCTTTATTCAAAAGTTGGAGATCGTCGTGCCCCGATAAAGAACAAGCGTGTCAAAGGCCACAAACCCCCTTGGGTTACTAACAAACTGCTAAAAGTTCGCCGTGATTGCGATTATCACTTTTACAAGGCTCGCGCCTCAAACAGCCCCGGCCATATCATTGGAATATGTTCAAGAAGCTCCGTAATTATTCAAATCACGAGGATCGACGTACTTATACATACATGTATATAAATATATTTTCAGGTGCTCTCCGCGGGGCTTTTCAGCTACCCGTTCACAGCAAGCAGTGGTTCAGTGGTTGGGGGTCTTAGCCAGACCGCTATTAGCGGTTCACAATGATTTCTGTCTGAGACATTAAGTTGCACCCTCAGTTAACAGACCACGACCCCGGGATTACCCTACTCTTTTCGAGAAGTGTATGGGTTCTTTTAACTCCCCCGATAGAAGGTCGAGAGACTAGACCAATAGCCTGCATAGCAGGCGCTTCAGTTGGATTCGGACCGCGAACGTGACTTGACCGCGCTAGTCATAGCTGTGGGAGAACGGGACGAGGAGTTTCGCCCGCTAGCGCCCAGTCCTCTGTCCGCTTCTTATGCTCGATTCGCAACGCACAAAAGAGCCGCAGAGCGCCTGCTACATGTATGCAGGCTACTTGGCCAACGGCTTAACGTCCCTGTCCGCAGACGGTGTGGCGAAAGAAGTTTACCCAAAGTTCAACCCTCGACCAGACCGGGGATTGAACCCGGGACCTCCTGGTTGGCAGTCAGAGAACTTGCCAATTGCACTAACCTCGCGATCGCACACGTCGGAACACTTTCGCAACTTGATCAAAGAAAACAAATCTGACAACAACCAAATATGAAAAGCTTTCTAACACATCTAAACTGCAGGCCTCTCTCTGTCTGATGAAAGTTCCATAGATGCTGTTTTGTATTTCGTACTATTTCAAGCACACGAATGTCACAACTACAATACCAGAGGCCGACTCCCAGCTTATAAGACCAAATGGGGCAAATAATCTTGTTATCTTTTTATAAACGAATTTAATAACCTAAGTTTTAGCATTTTAAAACACAAATTCTTCTTTTTCAATTTTAAATCTCAGTTTTCGAACAGTTTATTGTAACTTCAAACGATTATCTTCTATTTTATATCTATTTTATTATATTTTCCCTTTTTAAATTATATTCATCTATTTCCGAGTACCCCCATGAAGACTGGGGCTTCCTCACAAAGTATCGTACTAACTATTTTATTATTATGTTATGCTTGAGCCAAGGTTAGCTTTTTCTTGTCTTATTTAAAAAGAATTTTGCTCAATAAGCCTCCATGGCGTCAAAGAGGTTTCCTTGCCATTTTATGAAACAATATTGCCAATTTGTGTATTATATATGGTAAACCAATACATTGATACTGAAACCGAAAGCGAAAATACGAACATGCTTTGAAAAGCAAATTTTCTAAATAACTTTGCTGAGCATGTTCTTAAGAATTTATCTATTTGAACTTTACCTAGAAACCGTTCTGCAATTCAAAGGGATAACAAAAAAACTTCTCAAGACCTCATGTCGGTAACAGAATTAAAAATAGCTTCAGGTTAACCTTGGCTATATCCGTAGTGGCTCTTTTACGGGCGAGGGTGGGGGGCTTTTTCATTTAGGCCTTGTGAAGGAGTTTGTCAGAGATGTGGTTTAATGAACGGGGGAGGACGTATTCCTTTTACTATCAGAATAAACAAATTTAAAGCTTAAAACAGCAAATCCTGGGTCACGTGACTTATGACATCATGCCGAGAAGGACCAGCTGACCAGTTGCCGCAAATATATTTTATAAAATGCATAGTCGATGCCTAACCTAATCATAGTAAAGAATATGTCGAAGATTGCATTTGTTAGGGTTTACATTTGTGGGCAGGGATTACATTCGAGGGTGGCTCCAGAGCAATCCACAAATGTAATCCTTAACCACAAATGTAATCCAATTAAGATTATCGATTTTTTCGTCAAATCATTTGTAACAGAAACTTTAGGGCTTGGATTTCATGTACGTGTAATAGTTGTATGTCGGTAAAATAAGTGGAAAAATATTGAGGGAGATTACATTTGTGGACAGGGCCGGGATTACATTTGTGTAGACCATCCAATGATTTTGGAAGATGAGAATGCAAATCTCAATAACGGCCTTTTCGTTTTCTTCTAAGAACACCCGGCAATTGTGGACCATTTCCGGAGCAGACTGTAGATTGAAAATGTCAAAGGCCTTGCTTTTCTTCATATTTTATTTTTTGGGATATTTTTTGAGTATACAGTGAGCAGTACAAGACTATGATTTACAATTACAAATGATTTTCTTTACAATGTAGGTTTTCTTTATGCCCGTTTAAAGCGTGATCAACAAAAAAAAAGAAGCCAAAGAGATAAGGAAAACCGAGAATCAGCAAAAACTAATTCAGTCAGAATTAAATAATGTATATAGTTTCATTCGGGGGTGGACAAAACGTTTATCCAAACTTATCATTATCAAACTTTTCTTTACGAATGAAATATCTCGGCACGACTCCAAGCCGTTGTAAAAAAGAGCGACGCACATCAGTTATAATATCTGTCAAGCGCTCCGCGGTTGCCATCTTGCTCCAGGGCTGTGACCTCAGTGGCCTGACCGGCCAGGGTACCATGAGAACGAGGCTACGTGCAGATACGAGCCGTCACTATGCGGTTTAATCCCCGTAATTCGCTCATGAAAATGCGTAAAACCCGAAAACCGTGTGAGATGTAAATTTGCTGTAAGATATGTGGGCAAATAAAGTGTTGTTGTTCAAGGTTGTTAAAAATGGATTTTCGTCACCGCACCATGATTTCTTCCGTAAACCGCCACGAAAATAAGGATATATCCACAATCTGACTCCAAAAATGGGCTTTGTTAGGTTTAAGGGACTTGAGTTGTTTGGTTAAAAACATTTCCTTGGCAAGGAGTATACGGAAGCAGTTATTTCTCTTCGTACGGGCAGGAATGAATAGGATGAGCAACAGAAGTAGAGTTTTGATAGGCGGGCAGCAAGAATCCCGAAAATAGTTGCAAAATGTTCGTTCAGGGAAGTGGCACTTTGTTTCTGTGTGTCGGACATCATTAGATATTATTAATTATACGTCTGGAGGCTGACGATTGGCATTTTCCTGAAGAAGCTTCATTACCTGTTTTCGAAACCTTGCTAGTATCACCTTTACTTTCCCCAATAAAGTTTATATATTGTTTTGATTTCCTGTCCTCCATTTCTTTATTGACAAAGTTACGAAGTTTTCTAAAAATTTGCCAACGGTAAGCCCAGTAAGCCTGATTTCCATGATAGTCTCGGTCACGCATCACTTTGCTTCTTTTGGAAGTTATTCATGGTGAATTAATTCGTTCACATGACGCCCTTTGATCGGGGCATGGTTGTCGGCCACGTCTAGAAATAACTTATTCCACGTGAGAGTGCATCATCGATACGGACTTCATTAACATCCAAATGCCAAGGGATATTTTCCAAGTCTTTCACAAAAACATCACGATCGCAATGCGCAATTCTTACGAAACAAGCGGTATTCAATAATCGTTTGGAAACGCTCAGGCAGCGCGACGTTCAAAACAGCCAGCGAAAGCGATTTACAGTAGCATCTCGTTTCAGAAGCAACTGAGTTATTGCAAGAAAAGTTGCTAGAAATTTCTTCAACTGTTAATTGCTTAACCCTGTTAAAAGTATTAAGGGAAATGGAAATTAAATTAAGGGTGGAACGACAGTTGCGCGTTTTCTTCTTTATAAGAACAACTTTATAAGAACAATGAGGCTCAAATCGCCCAAAATTCAAGAAGTCCACACTGAATTTAACAAGATTTAAGAACAATCTGAGGCTGGGGAGACCCGAAGCCACTGACAATGTTTCAAGACGAAACATTAAAGCTCGTTACTTGACCCGAATCAGTAATAATACGCCAAAGTTTTAATGTTTTTCATACATAAAGGTTTTACCATGTAAAACTGATTGCTTAAAATACGCAACTAAGCATCTTGCGTTTCGTTCAATTAAATTTACAGTATTTAATCTGTTCGCTGATCAATGAACACGTATCTCCAACTCCCAGCTCCCCCCCCCCCCCCCCCTACAGGGGGTGGGTACTCCACTAAAAGTTTAGGTGGAGGCCCAAGCTCTAAAACCCTGACCCTGTTTATGATAAAATAAGACAAATTTATTTATCCTGTTTATGATTACGTACTGTTATGTGACTCCATTAGGAATGTGATCGCCAAGCGTGACGTATTTGTCACAAGGTAAAATAATTTTTATGTCATAACGACAACAATTTTGAAATCAAATACAATTTTGGTTAGCAAGAATTGATTTTTAATTCTACCTTTCCAAGTATCAAGACGATTACCCTGTTTATGATAGTACAAGAAACAATCTGTATACCCTGTTTAAGATCAAAAGTGAAAAAACATACCCTGTTTATGGTCAAAAGAGTATACTCTGAAGGGCGGTATGTCCCTGTATAAGCTCATATTTGATCAATACTTATTACTGATCACTGGCTATTACCTCCATCAGTGGTGCCATATCTACTTTGAATGAATCCATGGAAAATAAAATTCAGTATTTGAACATATAACAACAACAACAAATGTTTAAAAAGTTTTATTGACATGACATAAATTTACAAGTATTATGAAAGCATAACTTACGATAAATGTAAATTATTTCATAAATAGAATAGTACCAGAAAGCTACAAATAGGTTCTTCACTATGGTACAAAAATAAGTTTATAACAGTAAGACCAATAGAGTATTAGCAATTTTCTAAATTAAGGGTTATTTTGATTTTCCATAACTCATGGTATTCCAAAATACAATTTGCTGGACAATATTTTTAGGATTGAGCAACCCTGACTGAATAAAGTGAATACATTATATTTGAATGTACCGGTAGTAACTCAATTTCGGTTCTCTTGAACAATACATTAATTATTAACTAAAGTCAGTAAAGGCAATTTCCCAGTTGATCATGTGCAGTAGAACATGTATGTGTTGTTCATCTTTAGTTTTTTGAAACTGACAATGTGAGCAAACTCTTTGTTGATATTGTACATTTGTGTATCTCCCAGTTTCAACAAATAATTTATCATTCACTTATTTGAAATTTATTAAACTGTTTTCCATGAGAAACATTACAGCAAATGTTCGTATTCACTAGTATATAAATCATAGTATTTCAATTAAGTGTTCACAAATTCCCTTCAAATAAGTGTCCTTTGTCAAGCATGACAGTTAAAAGAAGTATCAATATGAACACCCACCATTCATATTACCTCAACAAATCTTAGTTGGCACTCGAGACATTCGGAAAACTAGGGGTTTATGTTGATTTTATTTTCAGGTTTTGCAATTTTCAAATCTTATGCCAAGCCGTCTGGCTACAAATGACATTGTGCTTTTAAATGTTTTAGCTTGTTTTAGCTCTATGACTATGATATACATGGTCTACTGAGCAAGCAATGCCAAGCACTATAACAAGCACTATAACTTCATGAATACAGACAAGACAAATGGATGTAAACCAAATGAAAATGTTCAAGACTTACTGAATAATCACAAGTTCCACTTCTAGATTCAAGTCCTCAGGCTCAGATGAGTCTGACCTGCATGGTGCTGACTATCAAATGCTCAATTTCCCATCTTGTCCCATACGGCATATATCTTGAATTTGATGGCTGCGGCAAGCGTCGGCATTGAGAGTCATTTAGTTTTGCTTCAAACCATAAATACATTTTTAGAGATCTTAAATTTCAAAAAGTTCCTGGTGCATGGAGGTTGCCTTCCAGAGCTCATACTATATTCTATAAGTCTATATAAACTATGACTATATATAGTTGCTGTCAGTGTCAGTTGTTCCCTTACACATACATTGTAGCAACGGAGGTCAAAACTGGAGACACGTACAGCCACAGAAACTTTAAATTCTAGGCCATTCTTGATCGTGATCGACCATATTCGATAATTTTCGTATGATCTGGCGATCACTACTTCGGTGGTCAATGTACGAGTTCACCAATTACTTTTGTCTTTGACTGTCTTCCAAGCGCATGCGCTGCGCTGTAAGTGGGCTTGGTAGCCGAGCCCAGGAAGATCGTGGCACGCACACGAAAAATTAAAAAAAATAAAATAAAAAACAACAAAGAAACAAACATGACAGAGCCCAGACTGCAATTTATTACTAGCAAGACTTGGCGCCTGAATTTTATTCACAGGCATTCTATAAGTTTTGAAAATTCCATCCCGGTTTCTTTAAAATCGGCTGAGATATGAAACGAAACATTTTCTTATGCTTTCTGCATTCGTAGGAAATAACATTTGCATCCTTGAGATTTTGTTGACAGAACGGGTGATAATGTTTGCGGTTGGAAACACACCAGGAAGCACTTCAGTGATCGTCAAAAATCACACTCACACTCACACTCATACTCACAGATTGAATTTTCCTTTTTTATTTTTTCAAGTCAGTTACAAAAACTACAAGAAGGATTAGAATAGTGTGCACGTTCTTGGTTTCGCCCGAGGAAAACGAATAATACATATCTATACATACATTTTTATAATAAACATTTTTTTATGCAATACTGTTGTAGTTCTTTCAGGCGAAACTCATTTCATGTTCCTGTTTTTTGAATATTACGTTGATCGAGATTGGGTTTTCTGCACTTATTTCATCTTTAATTCGGTATTTATAAATACAAGGTAACAATAGACATATAGATACATGTAGCCTGTGACCATCTGAATGCAGGGCGCAATTAGCTAAAACTATATACAGTTGAAGGTGATTCCTTTGGGATGTAGAGTCAAATGGAAGGAGGAGATTTGTTTGTTCAGGGACAGTTGGTGTCGGCCAGTGAGGAGTGCTTCAATTGTTCGCCTAATTCTCTAAAATTTGCATGTGGTGAGTAGGTGAAAGAGTGGGTAGGATTAGCATACAGATGGCGTGCAGGTTCCGTGACGACAATAATTTTGTGTTCATGTTGGCTTCCTTTCGCACAGAGAAATTCCTTGCGGTTTCCCCCCAATGCAGCTCTCATGGCACGTTTCACATTTTTCCCTCGCAGACTACATTTGCCAGGTGGATGTCTCGGTCCTTAAGAGAGATGCGGGTTTGCCATATGATTCCAAATTTGTAATGTCCACGAGTGTAGCGGGTCAGTTTTGTTGACAAATGCAAAGCTCTGTTGTTCATTGTTCTTACAGTATGGAGATCTGATGTTTAACGTTGGTTTGTCATCAAACCAGTGGTTTCTGACTCGTGTGAGCTTTCAAAATTGACGATGGTGTCATTAATAAATTTTATGGAATAGCCAGCTTTCCGGAAGTTATTTCTCAGATCAATTGTTGTTTTCACAATTTAATATTATTTTGTCGTTGGACAGATCCATGCAAAAACATCCAAACGAAATTGATATCCGTTTTGTGTGTGTGTGAAAGGAAGAGAAAAGGCTAGTTTATAATACACAGAAATTTCAAGACACCAAGAAAAGCAGTTGGTCGCCACTGATCTTGGTTTTTGGTGCAATCATAATCACTATGGTGCAATCAATCATTCAATGATAAACAATGGCCAGGTCTATATCTGAAAAGGTATCGTACAAGTGGGTAAATAAGAGACGTCGAAAAAGTTTACAAAAAATTTTGCTAACCTAAACTGATTCAAGTTCAGCCGATGAGTTTCCAGACCGAAATCTGCCAAACTTTCAGATACAAAAGACGAATCAGGCTCTAATAACGGCCGATGGCTTCGTGATCTTTGATCTTTTTAAAAATGTTCCAGGTGCTGGAGTGACATATCAGTATATTAATCCAACATCGTCATTTGCAGACTGCTTCTTGCAGAGAATGCCTTGATTTCTGCTGATGTCAAAACTCGGCTTGCAGTAGCGGGTTCAGACTGACAAATGAGATCTTGCTTACCGTAAATTCTCTAATAAGCCCCCCTGTGGGCTTATTTATTTCAAGCACTTTAGAAGGGGGGGGGGACTTCTTAGAGAGGGTGGCTTAATAGAGAGGGCGGCGTATTAGAGAGGGAGTTTAATAGAGAGGGGGGCTTATTTAATTCAGCAGAATATCAGAAAGTTATCAGTGCGACACTCAATTTCTTTAATTCATATATCTTCAGAACAAATGAGAAAAATAATAATTTTCAATGTTTTTTGTCAGTTTAAAAACTGAACTTTGAACACTACAGGATTACATGCGTGATTTGTTACTAAAACTGTATGAAAGTCATACTTCAGCGAAGTCAATTTCGTAAATATTCTATTAAGCTCCCCGGGGGGCTTATTTATTTCAAGCATTGTTGAGGGGGGGGGGGTCTTAATAAATTTCTAGCTCCAAAAGGGGGGCTTATTAGAGAGGGGGACTTAATAGAGAGAGGGGGCTTATTAAAGAATTTACAGTATTCCTAAACCCAAATTGAGACTGGTTTAAACTTTTATGTTTTTCAATATAGTTAGTAAGCAGTTTGTATTCAAATTTCATCAAAAAACTGACTAAACAATAATTATTATTAAATGTGTTAAGTTGAAGTGCTGTACAAATATCCCAAGTAATTCCTTCCGAAAGGAAAGGAAATAAGCCCACACGGAGAAAGAGAACAACTCTCTGAACACAGCGGGATTTGAACCCACGACCAATGGCACTGTTAATACTGGTCGGTAGTCTGTAGGCTCAGAAAGTTCTCCGCCTTTATCAACTTTAGAAAATCTCCCTTCAATCCCGATAATAGAAATTACTTTCAAAGTTCGAAATATGTAACAAAAAATGTAAACATCTAAAAGTGAAGTGCGAATATAAAATTCTATTCGAACGCTATTCATGCAAGACATTGAAATTGAATAAATTACTGGAAACGTATTGAAGGTTTGAATCGTATCTAATCCATAGAACATGCTGCTCAGTTTAGACCCTATTTATTTATAGTCTTTACTCTCGGAGTATAATAAGCAAAACGGTTTAATTAGACAAAGCAATCATGTTTTAAAACAGCCAAGTTGTTAAGGATTGAAGCATTATGTAGGTTAATATTTTATCCTTCAGGCATCTTTACCGCGTTTATGACAACTAGTTGAATAATAATTCTCGTATCTTCTTATTTAATTAGACAAAATAATCATGTTTTAAAACAGCTAAATTGTTGAGGATTGAAACATTACTGTTTCAGGCATATTTACAGCGTTTACGAAAACTAGTTGAATGTTCATTCTCGTATCCATTTTTACGAGATTTGATTAGATGTGAAAAGCTGACTGCACAATCATAGGGTTATGCAACCTCTTTAAACGTTAATCTTATAGAACCATGAAAAAGATTAGTGAAAAACAAGCAACCTCGAAGAATTGACATTGATCAAGTAAATTCAATATTTCAGTGGTGTTCACATGTGTGAGATTGCACTGAGGTTCATTCTGGTGCAATGTCATCCTGGTTTGACTCGAAATTCTGTATCCGTTCGTAACATTAAAAAATAAAATGCATAACAAATAATTACAAATTACAATCGACGAAAGTGACGAAAGAAATTTATTCAGAAGATCATTGTTGTAATTTTCAAGACTGGCAAAGTTTTGGCCAAACATCAAAACTTTATTTTTTTGAGCACGTTGGTGATGGCAGAAAGTTGGTTGATCTCTAAATCCAAAACAGTACATTTGCTACTTCCAAAACCTTGGAATAAAAACCCACGAAAGAAAAAGTAGTCGTGACGTAATATTTTTTCCAAGTATCGAAATAACGGGTTCAAAAGATGATTTAAGTTAAGGTTTCTCATTTTCTTCACCAAGAGGTAGTAGCAGTTGGTTGAAGCCTCAATTCAACTTTTTGAACTTGCTATCTACCATTTTGAATCTTCTGATTACGGTTCTGACGTCACTTCCGTTGACAGTAAAGACTAATGTCTTCCAGCATCAAAAGCAGTCTTAGTACCTGGGCTGAAAGTTCTACAGCTCTTCGTGCACGGTGATGTGAACCAAGGCACGCAATCTGTAAATAATTGAAATAGATCATGGTTGAGAAATCAGTATGCGATTGTCGCGAGATGTAACAACAGCGTTACAGACTGACGTCATAAAAAAGAAATAGTGCATCTTGGGTGTCGAGTGACAGTTCTTGGTTTTGGAGCAGATATTACATACACCGGCACACTGTACGAGCTGAAGCATTGATTACACTGAAGATAACACTGGTTCTTGGATTTTGTGCTTTGTGTAATAAGTAAACAAGCATCTCATCGGATTGGTGAAAAGACCAGTTTCGTATTCCGACTTGCCGCTGATTACAATGACTGTAGACTCATTTTTGCAGTGTCAGCCTCGACTTGATGTTAAATATTCATAAATACTAATGTAGATAAGAGCTATTCGCAACCGTGGGTATTGTTGGAGATTCGGGCCTCGCCGGTAATTATGTAGATTCAACACTAAGTTGAGGCTAACACTGTACAAATGAATCTGTTGGCATTTTAACCAGCGGCAACTAGGAATACGAAACTCTGCTATTAACCAAGTAACACGATGTACACATTAGTTTTGCTCAGACAGAACCAACACCATAGTTAATAGAGCAAACTGGTTATGAATCTCGTCCAGTTTCTTTGTTAAACGTTTATGTTCATTTTTTTTTGTTGGATTTGACCCTGAAGAAAACACAAAAGGTATTAAAGTGTATATTCAGTAACAACCAACCAGTAGAAACATTTGGGTTCACACGTAAAACAAAACAATGTGCAGGGTCAAGGTTTGTTCAACATAAAACAAAGCAGCTTTGTACACTCCTTTTGAAGTTGTTGAGCTTCACAACCAGTTAGTTCTATCAACTACGCCCACAATGATAAACGTTGTAATTTATTGCGACTGAGTGAATGTAGAAAGAAAATGGCTCTTCCTCGGTGTAAGAACCTCACGACTGACGTCGCCCAGTGACTAACGTCAGACTGGGTGCACCAGCAGTGAAGGGCGATAAATCGCCCAACAACGTTGATAATTTGCACTCTTGTACTCATAGATTGGAAAATTTGCTTTAGTTATGGGAGTTAAACATTTCAAACAATATAAATCACGTCAATTAGACGTCGAGCACGATGATGTCAATTCCACTCCCATCACTGAAGTAAATTTTAAAGAGTATGAGTGTAAGCATGCACCGTACCGCCAATCCTCGACGATAGAACAAGCCATCATTGCTCACACTGTGACATTGTTTGTGTATCTGTATCAGAGAACACTATGACGTCAGTCGTGAGGTTCTTTCACCGAGGTAAACCCAAGAAAATGGCAGAGATATCAATTTGTGAGGCATGTATGGCAGGGCTCCCACGGATCATTAAAAAGTCTTAAAAGTCTTTCTTTTTAAGGCCTTAAAAAGGTCTTAAATTTGCTAG
>JANRMR010189601.1:0-10798 GCA_025434825.1 Bergia sp. 'catenularis'
AACAAAGACCCCCCCCCCCCCCTACTGAGAGAGAGGGTTAAAAGAGCAGTTCACGGCTATTCCGTACAAAACAAAATGCAATATCCTCATCATTTCAATTCGGTTTCTTAATAAGATTTTTTGTCAAATAAAATTGCCTTCATCAAATCAGTTTCAGTAGAAGTGAAAGAAAAATTTTTGGGGAAGCCTCTGACGTGTTATTTCGTTGGTCAATCATTTTCTTACATCGAGCAACATTAAGTTTGCTTCAGTCAATCGACTTCGAAATTGAGACACCCGTACCATTGTTGCAGCGTTTAAAAAGGAAAAATTCGTTTCAAATGTTTGTGGCAGGACTTCTTTTTGTGTTCTAAGCGGGCATTTTTGCCCTGCAATGTAAAGCTTGTATAACTTTATCGTGAAGCTATCCTTTTAAACAACTTTAACCCTGTCTGGGCCGGGGGTGGGGCGGGGGCAGATAGCACAGCAGCCGTTGTAGATACAACAACGATATTTGGTGACTTTTCCCAAAATTTATTGGGGAATAATTTGACGCGCCGTTTTTGTCTCACTTAATTAAGCTGCTGCCACGGCAACCACTTTTTCAGTGACAGGTCTAAAAAATGTTTTCAAAATTTTTTTTGAAAAAAGTTAGAATTATCAGTTTGGGCGTTTCAAATGTATTTTCAATGTTTTCAATAAGTTTGAAATGTATTTTCATATTTTGAACTTTTCGTTGATTTATGGGACTTTTCAAAAAGTCCAAGATGGCGGCCATGAAATCCAAATAGTGTCCTGTGACGTCATATGACATCACACAAGGTTATTTAGCTAATTGATCATCTGGTAATACCTTATATAATTAGTATACCAAGTTTTGTTGGTATAGCTCCGGGCCCAGGAACCACAAAAAAGCCCGGGCCAGATAGGGTTAAAGTCATCATTATTGTTTTCAGTTTGTTCGCAAACGTATCGAGCAAAACACTTATTTCTCCTAACATGTAGATGACACGATATTCAAGTTGTATCTGGTAGAGCAATAGAATGTAGATTCTGAACAAAAATGAACCATCGTCGATTTTTTTTTTCATTGATTAAGCAGCTACAGCTTCAAAAATAAAGATTCAGTGTCTTAAACAAGGATGCTTTTGGAATCAAGGGAAATACATATTTATGTTTCTGAAAACTGATACAAAAAAAATGCTGGCTCTCGGAATTTTAATCCATGTATATGTATTGTATGTATGTATATATGTATTGTATACTTACTTGCACTTAAATATCTTTGGACCCGTTAATTCGATATTTAAAAAGACCATCGTGTTACAAGCACTTTGCCTTTCCTAGATTTTTAATCTGAGTATTTGGAAAGAAACAAAATAGGTTTTGAATGACGGAAACCGGCCGAAATGCCACCGTCTTGAAAATGCTTAAAAAAAAGTCTTGCAGTTTTTTGTTTAACTCTATTCAGACTGGGCTTTTTTGGCGTTACTAAATCTATAAAAGCTTTTCTATGAAAAATGGAAGGTAGATAGATATTTGAGAATTAACTAGTTTCACATGGTTATGTTCTGGCTCTGGCGTCATTATGACGTCAGAATGACGTCATTAAAAAAACAGTGTTTCTCCAAAATTTTATCTTTCTTGTGTTTCTTGCAATTTTTTTTTTCTTTTGAAAACTATATAAATGCAGCCAAATTACAAAAAAATGAACGTACAATCATAATATAATGAGAAACAGTACGGTTTGAAGTTGTCATTTGCTAACTGAGGGGGTGAGAGAGAGCACCTCGTGGTAAAATTAGTCAATTGAAATAATTTTCTGCAGATATTTAAATATAGATGGACTAAAATAACTTACATGAACAAAAAAATTAACATTTTAAAAGAAATACTACTTATGACGCCATTATGACGTTATCAGTCCGCCATCATGGATCTTATGTAACTACACTATTGCGCAATATAGTGACGTCACAAATTACCCTAAATGATCCGGACTCGTTTTTGCTATATATAGAAGTGGTTGAATTTATAAATACATTTATTTAAAGCTGTAAAACGTAACAAAGTGTTGTGAGATGGCAGGTGACCTAATTTGACAAAAACAGCCAATAAGAACGTGGTTGCTATAGCAACACCCCACGCTATAAACAAAAATTAGCCATTGAATAAATACGCGCTTCTCGAGTTTTTTGAGGAAGAGAGATTTAAAAAAATACGTTTTCTTTTATGATAAATGTTTTATACAGAAATTTTGTCGAAAATCTAAATTTTGGCCCAAAACGAGTGGTCGATTCTTACGCGGACAGCCTCTTAAGTGTAAAAATTATTTCGAGAGCAAATCTGGAAGCCATCACTAAACATATAAAAATACCTTACCTGTCACAAGAAACTCAACAGAGTCATATTTTCGGTCATCTCTGGACAACTCGACCTCAATTATGTATGTCACTCCATCTGTCGCCTTTATATTCTTAGTAGTAAATGTTACAGTACCGCTGACAGTATCTCCTGATCCTGTCCATGTTACCTTCCCACTCACACGACCATCGTAGGAGGGTGCCCTCGTAGGAACAGACGATGCCTGGCCTTGGTCAGGGCTGTTCTTTGTGAGAACAACAAGTAGAGGTGAAACTACAAATCCATTGGGCAGACCCCATTTGATTGCCACAAAGTCACCTGTAAACTTCCACTTGATCTCTTTTGATAAACCAAGTCTTGTTTCAATCTTTTCTCCATTATAAGGGTTCATAATACTGACAAGTGATACCACTATAAGCACAAACATATTGTGTTAGTTTCATTCGTGTTTTTAAGAGAGTTTATGTAAAAACCATGCAGTTGAGTCTACAGTGAATTTCTCCGATTTTCTTTAAACTCGGCACGGTGGTACCTTTTCATTTACTTATTGTATGCACTGTTGCAGTGGTTTGTCTGAAATGTATGTGGTTTTGGAGAATCATCAAACAGAAATCTGAATTAATTAAATATTCATAAATAGCTACAAGCTTTGCAAAAGCTACCTATCTTTGACCGTCTGGTTTTAACAATCGCGCCGTCAAAATGAAATAAAAAACACACCGGAGTCAGGTCTAGCCTTCTACAACGTGATTAAGTAAGAAAAAGATCTTTGTTTTGCAGTTATTTCTAGGAATGGTCTCCAAAGTCGCCCACCTTCACTAGAAATGCTGTGAACCCCAAAAGTACCCTCCCTTCAGTAAATGACTACAAAGATGCGGCGGGTTTGCCATTAGCAAATAAGTTGTTTTCTACGAACATATTAAAAAAAGTTAAGCAACATAAACTTTGTAAAGTACGCGTTGGTCGACACCATAGCGAAGACAAAGTGGGCGATCTCTCATATTCCAATAATATGCGATCGACAAGCTCTACGATGAAAATATCCAATAAAAATTAATTTACTGAAGATGCAATGAGTTATTTCTGCTCATCCTACTGTGATAGTAGTATTTATTTTTTTAATCATCTTTTCTAAAAGTTGTATAGCGAAACGTCGGATGAAGGACCGATCGAAGACCTACAATGTATTAACCCTAGAAGCCTTGACATGATATTTGGCACATATAAGCAGCTTCCTTTGTACTTTCAATTAAGCGTGGTCACGTGGTGTCTAATTGGTTTCCATAGTAACCGTAGCCACATAAATGGCCGTCTTTGGCCGCCATCTTGGTTTTTAAGTTTTTCAGATTTTATTCAAGTTTGAGTTATAATACTGAAAATGATGAGAAACACCATTTAGCGATTGAAAACTGTAAAATAGTTAGAATCCATCGTAAAATTGTCAGTATTTTGTCACTCTTTAGCGAAAAGTTGAAATTTTGAAGTCAACACACAAATTGCGTGACTTATTATGATGACGTCATCAGTTTTGACGTCACCTAATTAGTGTCAAAAGATGTGTTAAAAAACAAAGAACAGTTGTACCAATGCTTTTGGTAATCGGTCAAGCAGCAAAAATGTAAAGCCAAAGAAATCGAAGAGGAGGAGGGGGGGTCAATTTGAACCCCCCCCCCCTCCCCCCCTCAATGCTTCTAGGGTTAAACCTGACAGGCGCTCAAAAGCTATAATCGGTAAACAAAACAGCTAGGGAAAACAAATACTCGACGCTCCCATTATTGCCATCATTTATAACCCTCGATATTAATCGGGAAACGCTAACCAATTATTTTTGAAAGATAGGAAGAGAATGAACAGAACACCGTGTTTTTCACGCATGTGGCTGCAATAAACAGCCGTTAACTTGACATTCACCTTGCAAACTTACATTAATGATGAGGGACACTGTTTTATTAATGTTTTAAACTACTATCCTCGTAACACAGATTTGGTTCCACTAAATTTGCTTAAAAACATGAAACAGCAGTCATAATATACTAAGTCGTCTTTCAGTGCAATGGAGAATTGGGAATGAATCAACAAATTTTGCCTGGTCGCTCCCACGCTCTGAAAATCTCACAACACGACGACAGTTGTTGAATTTCAATAGAGTCGTTCAAAAAATTCCCTTAAAGTTTTGTGCAAATGGGGCCGTAATAACAATGCCAACGGGCTTTTAACGCTCATATATTGCACCAGAGTCATTTTAAGCCGCCTCAAAGGCCGTTTCAACTCAATTGAGTTTCAAGACTTGGTGAAATCATAAAATTCGAAGAAAAAGTCTACATGTTTATTTCGTATTGGTTTTGTTTGAAGTGGAGAGAAAAACTTTCACAGTTGAATGGCCCCCTGCGGGTCTGATTAGTATGAATTACTGCCAGGAAGAAAATACTGAAAATTCGAATATCCCGACTACAAATATAAACAAAAGCCGGCCGGACAAGCAACGAGTAGATTGTCACAAATGAAGTGTACGAGCGGTATGATGTTTTAAAAGTTAAATATTTTCTCTAGCGGTTTCATTCGAGATCTAATGTTTGGAAGATTTGAAATGGAAATATAATTTTTCTACACCTATGCCATACTATTCAGTCTAAAATTAATTTAGTTTACAGAGAACAAAGCTATCCTCGTTTTATCACCAACAGCGGCTTTAGTCAACACTTGGTCTACATTGGTAAGCAATTGTACAGTTGTCCCGAAAAGGCTTATCGGAAAATTATCCTTTAAAAACATACCATAAAATCGCGGCTATGGTTTCTCCCCACAGTAAAAGACATTTTACCATTGCTTTCACGATAATCTTTTCGTTTTAAAGCAAAAATAGAACCCCGAAATGTTTTTGCTATGAAACTTAGCAGGTAGACAGGTCTTTGAAAACTTATTATTTTCACATAATTATGTTCTGGTCATGGCGTCATAATGACGTCATTTCCTTAAAAACCGTGTTTCCAAATTTTTATCTTTTTATTTAAGTAACGATGGAATAAAACAACCTCCATGAACAAAAAAATAACATTTTCAAACAAAAGTACTACTCATGACGTCATTTGCCCCCAACAAAACATGAACAATTCCCGAGATGTGCGTGGTTTTTACATGGACGCTCTCTTAAGGATTCTGTTTCAGACGGCTTACTGTAATTCGCGAAACGAAACGAAACGAAACGAGCATAAAAACTGTATTTTGCGAAACGAGCTTCAAAACAATTTTGAGCTCATGTAGTTGCAAACACAATAATGTTTTATCGGCTCAAAAGGAATTGATCGTGAGAAAGTAATGAAAGCAACCCGGGTGATAACAAGTGATATCTGACAATCCGTGTTTTGCAAAACAAGGCTTATAGACAACTCTGGAATTGATTCGATCAATGTTTTGATTTACATTCTAACATTTTTAGATTGCCTTTCTGTGATCCACTGTAATGTAAGGAGTATAGCAGCTGATATAAAAATCACAAGATTCTCAATATTGATGGGTAATTTAATCATGATCTGCTGAACTTTGAAATTCATAGAGTATGTTTTAAATTACCTGCAAAAGTAAATGAGATCGAATTTGCTTTCAAAGCTCATACGTATGTCAACAACGCAAAATAAATTGCAATCGAAACTGTACGATGTCCAGACGCAAATACGAGTACTGTGATCTGTCAACGATCTGTCATCGATCACGTCTATAATTTGACGATAATTTATCTCATTTATGTGCTGCAAATTATTTCAGTCATATATAGCGGATAGAATAGTTTCAAATATGTGGTTTTGAGAGAGCAGATATATTTTTTTTACTAGAGGATACGTAAATATGGTCCAAATTCGAGTCAGATGAGAAATGGCGGGAAATAAAACTGGCATGTTTTTTGGCCTACAATCACAAATATGAGGCTCACGCCACACAGCCTTTTCCTCCCTCCAAGATTTAGAGTCAACAGCATTTTAATGTTCCCGAAACTAGTACAGCTCTCCGACCAAATTCGGTTCAAACAGTCAAAACCGCACAACGCTCTTGTACATAATAATAGCCGTGCATTAAATTTCCTATCTGGCTAAAATTTTACAGCTTACTTACCGCTGATTCTCCCCAGCTGCATTACGATCCATCGTCTTGTTCTTAAAAATGGCGAGGGTAGCCAATCTAGCTGGGTTCAAGCAATTTTCTAATCCGTCATGGAAATAAAGCCAAAAAGGATCTGATCTGGGAGGTCTAAATTTGAGAGTTGTTGACATACGCTCAAGGATTATCTGATAATCTTTCATGAACTGTACTTTCATTGGCTGAACGAGTAATCATGCAAAAGTAAAGGACATACGGTGGTCCTGTGAAAATGGAAGCCCGATAAGCGCTTTTTTGGTTGTTTTTAAAACATCTTTCAACGTCCAGATGTGCAAAAGTAAATGAGATCGATTTTGCACAGGCTTCCGGAGTCAAATCGTATCCACACGGCAAAATCAGCCTGCGCAAATTCAACCTCCTCTACTTTTGCACGTCTGAACGTCCTCATATTCCTATTCACCAGTTCATCAACATTCTTGGAACTTACTGGTATCAAACTCACATAATTAATTACATAATCCACCAGAATAACTGATCACTCGGTAATTTTTAAATTGATCATATTTATCCTAAATTTTGCAGTGATTCCTAACTGTGGATCAATGAATCGAATATATTTGAGCAAAGAATAATAAACTGCTTATAACAAAACTGCGAAATAGTTCAGACCTCCTTTATCTAAACGCAGTGCACTTTTGCTCGCCGACTCTCACGTAGCTTCGCCGCTCAAGTTTTATATTTTCTCGATCATTTCTGGGAATAATGAGGGGAATGCTGACAGGCAATTTACAACTTACCGGAAACATAATTGTAGGTAAGCCGAGGCCCTAACCTACGCAACGTTTATTATTATATAATTATACAATCGGGTTTTTTTTGTCACGCTTATCGTTTTACTTCGAATTTAACATTTACCGCAAAATCAATATTTTGCTGTCCCTATGACATTTGTTTCGACTCATCAATCAAGCTGACAACCAAAGGAAGCTTATTCATTAATTGTTGGATGGCCACTTAACATTCAATATAATTCCTTTAAACGTAGACCTAATATCTGTCGTCATATTTTTATTCAATACTACTGACTTTTCATACCACAACCCATGCACTTCGTCTACTGATCAACAAATACAGTCGAATAACAGAACAAAGATACTTTTTGCGATGCGAAATGTTATTCTTTGCGCTTGCTTGAGGAGAAAAGGGGTATCAAGAAGGCGAAATATTAGCACTAGAGATAATCGAAGAGGACGAATTACAAATGCTTCAGTCTCCGAACGATTTCTGAAGCAACCTTTTTGACTATTTCTTCTGACTTTTGTTTTGATATAACCAGTAAAGTTTAAGGTAATGGGGTTCATAACCACATTCAACTGTTTGTATGATTAACAAACACTCACCTGATAGCGGAAGGAACAACAAGGGACAAATAATAACAAAATTCACACAGTTTATCCACCTGCGAAATTGTCCTCTGTTGACAAGCATTCTTCTGTATTCCCGAAATGAATGAAAAACAGTATTAATAAGTTGTCTTTGCAAGATAAAACCCAAACAAACAAAAAACAAACAAAAAAAAAACCCAAACCGTCTGCGTGATATCACTCTAAATACTACTTTATCATGGCTGAATAACTTCAGTTCCGTTTGCTTCTTGTCAGACGCATTAGTGATCGCGACCACTCACGTCATGAGATCACGCCAACTTTAACTTTGGATACAGAAAGAGATCAATCAACCAAAATGAATAAACCAATTACGCAATCGTGTTACAAACTTTAGGATCTTCAGTCACGCAGACTGTTATTTCTTGTTCAGAATGTAGAAATATGTTAAATAGTCCTTAGTTTGCTAAATGAAACAGTTCTGTACTTTTTGCAAGGACCATATTGCTACCAAAGTGTTTGAAGTGTTCTTCTTTTACACTTTGGTAAACATACCAGTGTTATATCATTTACAATTAATTAGACCGAATGCACAGTATAAACAAGATCATCTGTAAAATCCAGATCCGTTAAATATTCAGCTGGATATCGAAGACTTCTTCTTGGTGGATTTCGATTCCCTTTCCATGCATGCTGTCTAGTGGAAGATGCAAAACATGTATGGTCAAGAACTATGATAAAAATTGATTATGGTACTGAGGTGTCGCCTTGATGAACACCAGCAGCTATCTCGAAAAGTTTTTCTCACCATCCGGAATGATGATTGTAGCTGAAGTGTCAGTAGAAAAAGCTTCGGTTGCGTTGGGGTTTCTTGTTGACTGTTGACATATGCGGTAAAATCTCAAGAATCTGAAGCTTCATGTTCGAAAACTGGTGTACTATTGTTTGATGGGGGAGAAGAAGGCCGGGATCTTTTGAGTGAGGTCTTCGTATTAAGTCTTTATTAGCATATTCAAGCACGGCGGTCTTTTTTAGCTCCGTTGGAAATTTTACTTTTCTAGTATTTTTACTGGTAATTTTTGAGGGAGCTAGCTTGAAGAAAGAAATAATGTCCAACGAACGTTTCGAAATTATGCAAATTATGACCCAATTAGTTTCTCCAAGAAGCTAGAAGTAAATTTACAAGCTATTGATGGACCTCCCAGGGGACATGTGAACAATAGTCGGTCCGATGGACAAGACGTCGAATTGTTGTGGAATGAATTTCGATCAACGTTTGCCTAAAAAAGAAGATCGTCATGCACCTATAATCCAAAAACGTGTTCGAGGTTGGATGACTGGAGAAATTAAACGGTTTATTCATCAGCGCGAGTTTCTTCTAAGAAAGGCGAGAAAGACCAATAATGATGAGGATTGGGCAAGTTGTCATCGAACCAGGAACCGAGTAACTAACAAAATATGGTCAGCCAAAAGTTCGTGCATCAGAAAACTAATTGAAAAAAATAAAAACAGCGGCGACCCCAGAACCTTTTGGAAAACACTAAAGAAAATTCTGCCAGGTGATTGTAAGACTGCATCTGCACCTAATATGAAAGTGAACGGCACGAACTGTAGTGACAAGAAAATGATTGCTAACTCTTTCAATAAGTATTTCACTGGAGTGTTTTCACGTCTATATGACCTATATGAGGCCATTGGTTTTAGCGTCCAAAATCTAATTCTTACTTTTGCACCCAAGCCATTTACCCTTGGGAAAGCCAAAATCCGAGGCTAGTGTTACCACGGCTAATATTATTCATGCGCAGTTCTCCAAGTGTCTAACAAACCACCATTTATTGACCCCATACCAATGCCGCTTCCGACAATTTCACTCTACTGAAACAGCAGTGCTCTCCTTGACTGATACGATTCGCAAAAACGTTGATCTTGGCATTCTAACAGTCGCTGTCTTCATAGATTTACGTAAAGCCTTTGATAGCGTAAACCATACGTTACTCCAAGACAAGATACGTTCATGTGGCGTAACAGGCACATAGCTACTTTGGTTTCGGAGTTATCTCACTAACCTCAAACAAGCCGTAAGTTATCAAAACGTAGTTTCTCACTTGGACCAGTTGTTTGCAGGTGTCCCACAAGGCTCTATCTCTTCTGGGTCCGCTTCTTTTCATACTTTTTTTATAAATGATCTACCTCGTTCTGTAAAGACCTCAAGTATCCTCATGTATGCTGATGATGCCGTGGTTTTTCATGCAGCTAAAGATGTTTCGTCTATTAATGCTACTTTAAGCCTGGAACTAGATTCCATTAATAACTGGATGAGGCAAAATTATTTGATTACGCACAAAGCAAAAATTGGATGTGTTCTGTTTGAATCTAGTAACAAGCTGTCCAAGACGGAGAACGTTTCTGTTGTGTGGAGGGCCACGTACTAAAGACAGTAACTGAGTTTTAAATATCTAGCTGTTGTTCTAGACGACCGACTTTCATACAGTGCCCATATAAAGTATCTACTTTCCAAAGTCGGTAAGCAAATTTGTATGCTAGGGCGAGTTATATTAGAAATCAACTTACAGCCAACTCTGCCGACACAGTGTTTAAGATGTTCATCTTACCTCAGCTCGATTACTGTGACATAGTGTGGTCACGCTACGGCAGCACAAACACACGGCTCTTAAATTATTATGAATTATTCTAAATACCAAGGAGGTGTAAGTTTCCGCATACCAAGGCAAAGTAAAAAAAAAACAAAAAACTTTTTATTCCACGAGTTAGAACTGAATATGCCAAATGTGCCTTCTACTATCAAGGTTGTATAGTTTTTAACAAGCGCAAACAATTTCATATATATATGTTAAGGGCTGAATAGATTTTAAGAAACGCGCGTAATTTTGTTATATATTCGTGTAATTAGTTGCCTTCAAGTCATTTTATATTTGTAATATATATTTATATTTTAACATTTTATGCAATTGTATATT
>JANRMR010189612.1:0-10797 GCA_025434825.1 Bergia sp. 'catenularis'
TACACTCCTTTTGAAGTTTGTTGAGCTTCATAACCAGTTAGTTCTATCAACTATGGTTAGAAGTTTGTTGAGCTTCATAACCAGTTAGTTCTATCAACTATGGTTAGAAGTTTGTTGAGCTTCACAACCAGTTAGTTCTATCAACTATGGTTTGATCCACTGTTCATGTCCAAACCAGTGGCCATGAGGTCGAGGATGACTTTGAACCAGTATACCAGCTGCATGCAGGTAAGATATATGTTGAAGTAGAAAACAGCATTAACGCATGTGAGAGAGTTCGTACGTGCGCGGTGCGTGAACACAACTGATTCTTACAAATATTTGTAAGGATTTGGAACAGAACTTGTTTTGTCCAAAATGACACGTTTTGCCCGCTCGAGTTTATTCTCTCGCACTTTAGTTACCCAAATTTAGAGATATTTGTTGTGTATATGCGATTCTTCAGGATCGCGCATGGCGAAAGACTGTTGTAGGACTCTCCGGCCTGTGTTTTCTAGAAGCCAATCGACTGCTGGATTTTTCCACTTAAACAGACAGAAGCGGTTTCCCATTAACGCGACGGTGTGATTCAGGAAGTAGACATGGTCTTTGTGTTGGAAAGGACATTTGGGGAAATTTGAGTAGGGGTATGCGCTTGGCTTGGTATACGATGAATCCCCCCCCACGTTTCAAAAAGCTCCGCCGCCTCCGATTTGATTGCAGTTCTGCGTCATTTACACTGGAACAAATTGTCTCATTGACTAATTATGTTTCGGGTGAGTAAGCAAGTTGGATCACTACGAGTGTAACGAAGACTTACGCCGCAAGTGCCGCTTTACCTCCCCTGACCTTCAAATCATGGTGCGTGAGGTGGATCTTCAACTGTTTTGCCATCGGAATGTTGACTTCACGCGCCTCTTCCCAATTAATGTCTGGAATAGTGTCTCTTTCACCAGCCCTGTTTTGCACTTTTAAAGCATGAAACTCCAGTTTTGCCCAAAACTTTTGCAAGCACTTCCATCAACCATGAATTCCTTGCACACCTCCTGCACACTCAGTCCTGTTAGAAGAAGTTGACCAGCAAGAGACAAATGCTTCATTTGTATGCTTGGAAGAAAACGGCCGATTTGTCACCAGTACTTGCCACATTAGATGAAATGTACCCGCGCGGTAATGCTGTGTCGTGACTGAGCGCGGGAACAGGAAACCATTTTCCAGCAGCCCCTGCAGTCCGTTCTTCTTGTTTGCTGGACTCACAAGGGAGCTAACAAGCGAACGTCAGGTATTCTAAGTAGTAGTGTCCTTGTATATCTTCCTTTCGCTTTTGAAGCCTCGAAAACAATTGACACGTTTACTAGCAGATGCCTTCTTCCACAGAACGAGAAACTTTGCAAGGAATTGTAAGTTCTGCCTCTCTGGTATAACTGGAGACAGAAATAAGGGATTCAGTCCAGTTTCCCAGATCCTGGCATGTTTTCAGCCTATGTAAAAGTTCCTCTACGCAACAGACTAAATCTTCCATTTGGATTTTGTGAGACCCTAATATTCTTTTTAATATTTAGGGAATTAAACTTCTCTATCCTACTTGCCAATTTAAAAAGACATATCCTTTGCCGCTATCATCCATATGACTGGTTAGTGTTTTTGTATTTTCTTGTGTTTTAAGATAGGAAACGCTGTCCTAGTCAGTGAAGTTTAATTTCATGTTACACTAAAGTAATTTACAAACATATGCATTTCAAACAAACTTTAAGAACCTCCTGTTAAATGAATTGTTTTACTTTGAGCCCCCCCCCCCCCCATCTATGCATCAATTTTATTTAATGCCCTTCCCATCCATCCGTTAGCAATTATTTTCCCTTTTCTAATCAAACCCCTACCCTCAACGTGCCGCAAATAACTATTGGAAGAAAACGTCTAGAGGTTTAACTCTATTGCATAGCCGACCTATCGATAGCACTTTGAACCAGGTCGCCTAAGAATCTAAGCGCTCGGCTCACTTCCACCGGAGAGTCTTTCGTGGTTGACGAGTCTTCCTGCAACTGGTTTTCGGTTGTTGTTTTCATTTCGAGTAAATTTACTGCCAAGTATTGATTCAAATTGTTCAACATGTCTTGTACTTTCGCACCCAAAGCGGCTCTTGGGGTCGCCTTTTTCATCCAATCGAATAACTGTTTTACTGGCTTCCGCTGCTCCCACAATTCTTGAAATAAATTAACTGAAGGGATGAAAAAGTCTGGACAGTTATTTTCTCTGAGAAAAGAAAGAAGATTAATCAAAACAGCCCTCAACGCCTCTTCTGGGTTTTTCTGCCAAACCTCCTCACTTTGCTCACTGCAGGTCCAAAACATTGCCGTCTTTAAGTGATATGCCTTCAGTCCAGAAATGTCACCGCTGTTTTGAAAAGCATTAACATCCAAGTAATTTCTCTTAAGTAGCTCAAAGATAAGGTACACCGCTCTTTGAGACTCGTTAAACTCACTTTCTAATCGTTTTATGGCGATTGAAAAATCGTAGATCCAATCTCGTGAGCCCCCTAGATTGGAACAAGGTTTGGGAACCGCATGACAACCTTTGTCAATGATTTCGTTCACCACACTCTTGGAAGGCCAACTCGTTTCGCGTCTTTGAAAGTCAGAAGAATTACTTGGCCAAGGCACTCTGATTGCAGCTAGTTTATTAATAAAACACACAAACTTGAATTCCTTTCCGCTCACGCTGATCGTCAACTCTTCAGTTTTGAAGGTTCGGGAGAATTTGGGAAGAAATGGAAGTTTGTTCATATGAACTTCTTTTTCTCCGAAGATACCGTAGTCATATTCCCCTGGAATGAATTTCTGGTACTGCCAAGAATTAAGAAACACGTTACCAGTATCAGGGTCGTGCTCGAAACGATCTTGATAATTTGTGGTTTTACCGCACATTTCTTGGACTTGCAACCTAACCACTGGATTTGAATCGAGTGAATTCAGTGTCTCTTTCACAGCAAGGGTCATACAAGGCACTGCGGGAACCATTTGTTCCAAGTAAATTGGAAGGTGAGCGTTCTGATGAGGTCTTTCATAAATAACTTCCACATTTACAACGTGAGAAGCATCAGGAAGCTTTTGAAGAAGAGAAAACAGGGCTGATAAACTATCCACAAGAATGACGTTGTCATATTTGCGTTCAAAGCCATATGCTTCTACCTTTACTTGTAGGTATCTCAAGAGTGGCTGTATTTCTCGCAGTTTCTCCATAAGGTGACAACCAACAGCGTACACTTTACCTTCTTTGTCAACGGATACAAGATGGTCACGATGCGAGTTCCCTTCTGGCGGCACAACAGCCATTTTTGTCGTTATAGGATCATTTCCAACTGTTGCTGTGTTTGGACGTAATTTCTGTTCGTTGGTCATTTGGTCATTTTGATTGATTACTTTAACCGACTGTTGACGGGTGTTTGTAGCTCCCATTGCATCAAAAGAAAGCGACGATCTACGAACGATTATTAAGTTTGCATTAAAATGCTATATCAGGCATCAAAGATGCAGCGTCGTTTATCATAAGAATACAACGCCTGGAGCTTGATGAAAATTTTAACAGGGTGGAAATAAAATGAATTAATTTATAATCGATTTCAGAATTCCCCACTCTCAAGAAAACATTTCCATGGGAATCCTATTTGTGCCCACCGACTGATTGCATCTGTTTTTTATTTTGTTTTGTTTTTCTGATTGCATCTGTTGATACATTGACAGTCATCATTTGCCAAAACGATGTGGCAATCGAAGTTCCTGGAGTTGTCAAAGCTCATGAATGTAACAATACTTCACAATTTTAAAACTTTATACTCAACAGACAAATTATTAAATTACTGGTGACGTCATTAAATTTGGGTATATATGACTCACCGTGTTCTCATTTAGGAGAAAGATAGTCACACTACTGGGACTTCCTAATACATGAACATCTTAAATGTTTTGGTTTTTTTCATCGACAATCTTTGTCCAAAGAATATTTGCTGTGGACGGATTCGAATATATTATAAGCTAAAAACTAGAGCCACGACGATCTCCCATTTAATTTGACAGCTCTTACGCCTCTTCAGACATGTACTAAAAACTATACCAATCTACTTAGAGAATAAAATTAACTTTTTCAATTCGTAAGACTGACTATTTCTTTACAACATGCTATGATTCCCACAAATCCTGGAGCAGCGTCACTATACATGATTTTCAAATATTTTTCTGGTCAAGGTTAGTTTATATTCTCGTGTTGTATATCAAGTTCAGCCTAAAATATTCCAAATTGTTCTTGAATCTCCAGATCTACTGTACCGATTGAGGCATTTTTGGCAGGATGTATTGCATAATTTAAGTTAAGCTGTCAAAAACTATTTTCATATACCATTCAACCAATTCAGTTGTTTGCAATTCAACAAAAGCAGACCTGTTATGCTACACTTCCTATTTTAGTCACGATTTTCATTAGTTTATTCGAAATCACAATTCAACTGCTGTGGTTCAAAACGTCTGCCTGGGACATCGTACAGTGTTCTTGAAAGGACAGCTCAGTTCTTATAGAAATTAAACGTGTACAGTACATAGACGATATTCTGCTGTTTAATCATTTAAAATGGCTTTGTTTTTGTTACATCACATTTCCAAATTAAAATGGAAAACAGGAATCAGACCAAATAAATCCCACAAAGTATATCAATGTTTAACAATAGATAAAATATCTCACGGTTTATAGCAAATATGGGTTACAGTGAGACCTTATTTAGAATTACAAATATCTCCATTTGAATGAATGCGTTTCAAGTGAAGAGTAGCACTGCGCGAATTGTAAGTGTTTGAGTGACTAAGTCACTAACTTATCGAGTTTTGCGCCAGTTCGTTCATGAATGTCATGAAGATCATCATTTAACATCATTAAACCTATCTAACATGAAGACAAACTCGGTAGTGCTCGCGATGGGGAGGGGAAGAGTTAATCTCTGAACTGTTAATACTCACTTTGAATAATTTGTTTTTGTTGCCATTCACTTACATGCTTTTTTTATATATAAACACCACCTTTATAAGCACCACGGCCCCAGATACACCGGAAATATGAGCAGCACCTAAGTACCACCCCAAACCTCACGATCGCACATATAATTTTCCTTTTTATTCTCTTATCATACAAGTATGAAAGATTTCTAAGTGGTGAAGAAGAGTATGCGCCAGGCCATCATGTGTGAATATAGAAAATACCCGGGGGGGGGAGTGTGTTAGCACGTGATGCGTTACAACCATCACAACTTCCTTATAACAACCGAGGAAGATGGTGAATAATTTATTACTCTCTGGAGCCCACGAAATGATTGCGTCATTCTTCATTGAACGATTTCATGATTATATCCTGAAGATTATGGCTTTGTTGTTGCAGATAACCAGTGGAGGAGCATAAAGCAAAATTGCAAAGAAACTGCAGAGGAGGCTTGGAAGATTGAAGTAAGGTTGAAAGAAAAATATAGAAAGAAGCATCATGCAAAGGAAGCAAAGATATAGTTAAGGAAAGACACGAGAGAGTAGGTAGAACAGATTGCAATGACGCTCAAACAGCAGCAAAGATTGGTAATATTTAAGCAGTATATGATGCTACGAGGAAACTAGGCAACAAGCAAAGTCCAAAAGTGAACAAATTAAAAAGTAGAAAAGATAAGGTACTAACTAAAGATGATGATGAAGAGATAAGAGCAGCCATCAAGAAGATGAAGGATGGCACAGATAGTGGAATTGATAATTTAACAGTTTTACTATTGAAAGCTGATGTAGTTACATCAGTAGAGGTGTTGTATAGTCTCTTGCTGAAGATCTTGGAGAAGAAAGAATTGCCAGAAGACAAGAGCGCGGATTTGATCATATGACTCCCTAAGAAAGGCAACGTAACCGAATGCAAGTACTGGCGAGGAATACTGATGTTAGTCGCTGCAAAGATACTTGGAAAGTGATCATCACAAGAATAAGGGACGGAACTGGCACAGGTTATCGAAAAGGAAGAGAGACCATGGAAAACGTATTTGGCGTCTTAACATCATAGAGCAATCCACAGAATTGAATTCAAACACGTATGCCTGCTTTGTGGATTGAAAAAGGGTCCGATAGTGTAGACGGGTACACCTTTTGGAGAATCGCGGGACTTAACGGTATTCCCCAAATTGCAACGTTGAAAAGAATGGTGTAGCTGATCTATGTATAAAGAAACTAGATGTGCTTGGTGGATGGATCTATTTTATATAACTTGTTCGGGGTGAAAAAAGTTGTGAAGCAGGACTGAAGCATGTTAGGGTTCCTCTTCCTTCTTGTTATCAACTGGGTTATGAAGCAGCTTAGGAGACCTAGACTTTGCAGACAATCTCGTTCTGCTTGCCAGCAAGACGGCGCACGCATAAACGAAAGGAAACAGGCTCAGCACAAGTGGAAACTGAAAAACCTGGATTTTATATCAGTATCAAAAAAACTATGATCATGAAATGGAATGCGAGCAGTGGTGTCAAAATACAGATAGATAGACACGGCATTGAAGAAACAAAGAAGTCTGTGTACCTTGGGAACGAAAGTAACACCAACTTGAGGGGCTGAAGAAGACATGAAAGCAACAATAAGAAAACCACAAGCACCATTTTGTAAGCTAACAAGCGTTTGGAAAAGTGGTCAATTCAGCAAGTACACCAAACTCTGGATATTCAAGTCTAGAGTAGGTCCCGTACTTCAATACGATTGTGAGACCAGGAGAATGACAAAAACTGACTGGAAAGAAGTTAATTGGGCAAATTCTGAGAGTGGAAGTTAGTGAACACCCAAAATTGCGTAAGTAAGTAAGTAAGTAAGTAAGGAAGCAAGCAAGCAAGTAAGTAAGGAAGTAAGGAAGGAAGGAAGAAAATTAGCTAGTAAACGGGCCAGTCCCCTCCCTTTTTCGCGCGCCACGGGAACAACGAAACTCGAAATAAATCAACAGGAGAGCCGTCCAGCAGGCTAGGCAACACACTGGTGTAAAACAATTTCATTTAGTGAAGCCACAGTGCATTTGGACAGCGGTTATGCCAGACCATAATATAATCAAACATGGCGGGTGGAGAGAGATAGCTGATGGTCCGAAGCCAATCATATGAAAATACTTCCATCGTTTCATCTCCGATCGCCTCCTACTTCACAGCAAGTATTCCTAGATTTTATATCTTAATTTCATGCAAGAGAAAACCTATCTGAAGGTTGTCCTTCTGGGCAAAGTCAACAGTGGAAAAACATGTTTGGTGACGCGGTACATAACGCGTTCTTTCAGCGAAGAAACCCCTTCTGTGAGTATGTCTAAGTGTATTGTTTTGAACTGATCGTGCTGATGCTGCTGCTAACACAATGTTATTATTGCAATAGAGATTTGTTTCGGCCATGAGCTGCATCCAGATTTGCAAACCCATAATTGATTTGTGCATCGAATTGGTAGCTGACGATTGGTGTTGGATCATGTCTGAGAACGGCGTTTTAAAAACACACATTGTTATTAAATTCTAGTTTGTTTTTGTTGTTTTGATTGAGGTTCTTGTAATAAAAACCAATAACCCGTAACCTATTCGTAGTTAATAGGCAGGCAGAATTTGCACTGGGGTTCAGTTGGCAAGGATTTTTCAGTCAACGGATCGGACAAATACCTGGAACACTTCATTTTTCAGCCGTTCTTCGTTTCAAATGACAAATAACTTGTTGACAAGTGTAATTTTTGTGCATGAAGATTTGCACTTAAAGGGTGGCTCATGAAACATTCACGACTTTCGTACTTATGGAAAATGAATAAGAAAATAGCACTCTCCAGCACGTTTTCTGTTTTGGTTTCTTTCGACACCTTACAAGAATGAAAATATTCAGCTAGCTATCAGCATCTCTTATGTAATTTTATATACGAACGATCAAGATGTATTCAGATGTCTATTTTGCCTTGAACCAGACAATAGGTGCAGCATTCTGTAGAAAGGATCTCTATATACAAGGCAGAAACCTTTCATTGGCAATATGGGTAAGTTGAATGCAAATCTCTGGTAGCCAGAATTTTAAACATATTAACCATGTTTTGGATTAAAGTTTCCAATGTTTGTTCTTTAAATGTTAAATTAGAAGGTATTGCAATTTATTTAATGTTAAATATTTTTTCTTAAGTATTGGTAGGGTAAACATTTGCTTGGTCCTTTTTTTGGAAATTTTATTCAAACTTGTTAAAAAGTCCTGCAAACTATTCACAAGTACATTGACCAGTCTGTGTGAAAGTTTAACCCTATCTGGCCCTGGGGGTAGGGGAGGGTGGGGGTCAGAAAGTGTCTGTGCCAAAGCTCAGCAGCTGTCATAAGATTCAGTGACAACATTTGGTGACTTTCCCAAAACTTTATTGGGGAATCATTTGCAGTGCAGTTTTTGTCCCACTTAATTAAGCTGTTTTTTCACAATTTTTTTTCAAAAAACTTTTTCTCACTGTTTTTGTATTAGAATTATAAATATATACATTTCAAATGTATTTTCAATGTTTTCAAACATATTTTGTCCCTTTTTACTGAGTAAAGTGGCCACAGGTACTTTCTACACCCCATGTTTTGATGATTTTAGTCAAATGGCTGTCCCCTCCCTCTCAGGGTTTACTTTTCTTGATAGGTGCTTAGTAATGGCATGGTTGTGTGATGCCAACAAGCTTAAAGTCAACAGTTTGCAAGCTTGACTTACATGTAAACTACTACTGATCGAGAGGTGATTTCTTGGATGACAGAAGAATAGACAGTTCTGATCTTGTACCATATTGGGGAAAAAGAGGATCTGTAGCCATCTTACAGGCTTGGATATTCCAGGTCTTCTAAAAGCTGTCACAATTTGCAGGTTTTATTGCAACCAGACTCACAGTGATTTTTAGGGTTGTGAACAAGTTGCAAGTTTAAACTCATTGCTGCGTATATTTTAAACTACCCTGTAACAACCTGCAAGTTATTGAAAGGCAAGATGTTGCAATTATTAATGAAAGTCAGAAACTAATAAATCTGTTAGTACTACTTTCTGTAAAGATTGTAGGAACTTGTCTCACAATGATTTTGCCAATACACAAACTGGTGCAGTTTTACTTTGTGCAGCTTAATTATTTCTTGATATTGAACATTGTGAAACAAACTGCTGCAAGAGTACTTGCATTGTGTAATAGGGGCTGGCATTTATAAAGAATCCCAGTGTTGATAGAACATTGTTTGGCATTGTTCCAGGACACAGCAGGAGCTGAGAGATACCAGGCTATGAGTGCAATGTACTACAGGAGTGCTCGGGCTGCATTAATATGTTTTGGTGAGTACTGAGCTAAAAGATCAAAATTGATGATCATTGGTGTCCCTGAGCTAGAAATTATAAAATGTTTTGAATAAGAATTTAACAATCGAGTAGAGTCCAGTTTGAATCCTGCTTTTTTCAACTTATTTTTCACATAATTTTATTGCAGTGTAGTCTTCCTACTTTCTGATATAATAATAACAAAAACAAACTTAACCTAAGCTTCCCAAAAATTATTTAAAATTCTTTAAAAAATGCAAATTTCTTTCTTCAAGATCAGTTAGATATTTTTACGAGTTTCATCACTTTTTCTTTCCTAGTGATCTCATCTCTCATTTAAGCCATATTGCAAATGTTTTGTTTGATTAATGCTCCACTTGCTTCATGTCTTATTTACAACTTACTAATAGCAGTTTTCAAATACATTAGGAATTTTTATTCTTTCATTAAATTTGCCAAGGTGATGGTTTAAGAAAAATACATACACTGTTAGACAGGAATTCTACACAATGTCATGAAATATTTAATATAAGACTTTGCCAAAATAAATATATGACAAGTTATCTGATGATTTAAAATGCAATTTGGAAAATGAAAGAGATTTTAGTTATCAGATGAATTATGTAACTTTCATTTTCTTGCATCATGAGGACAATTCTGTATTCATGTTGAAAACAAATTGATGACAAATTAAATTTTGAAGAATAAAAACACAATGATTATCATGTTGCTAGAAATTTGCCATTAATGAACTTGGAAAATAATAACATTCAGAACATGGTGAAGGACAGGCAAGCATCTTGTATTTCTTTCATAATAAGTAAACTATTTTTAGGTTTTTCATAAGTTTAATTAATTTTGTAGCATGGTCCAAAAATCTGAGCACCTGTCAATGAAATTTGAATAATTTTTTGTAAATTCTAGAAAATAATCATACTCTCACCTTAAGGGAAGTTGGACATTCTTTGGGGGTGGGGGGAAGGATTTATCATAGGCCAAATTTTTATAAAAATGTACTGGTTCAAGCTGGAAATTATTTGGGGGGTGGAGTAGCAATGACAATTTTCTCCATGGTGAGATATGGATATTTTCTGTAACAATGCAATTTCAACTGTCTACATTAATTTTCTTTCTTTTCAGATCTGACAGATTCAACAAGTTTTGACAAGGCTAAGTACTGGGTTGACCAAGTGAAAGCTGCAGAACCAGTAAGTTAAAGCAGGGTTGTCATTATTTGCCAATACATCCTGCAACATTTAAACAGTAGCACAGCTTAAAGTGCCTATGAAATAAAAAATCCACATGTCTAATATATATACCTTAGCTAACTTGGGATGTGTCTCTTCCCATTTTGGCTATTATTTAGCTCGCAGATGCTCCGTGTTGTATGTTACGGCAGTATAAAAAGTGCCAATTTAATGAAAAATACGCGACATTTTACGCTTGGTCGGCTCGCACGCTGAGCAAACCTGTGACGTCATAAGTTGTGTTCGTG
>JANRMR010189623.1:0-10797 GCA_025434825.1 Bergia sp. 'catenularis'
CCTAGGAACGCCAAAAAAGCCCAGTCTGCATAGGGTTAAGTTCGACTGTTGTGTCAAACGTCGAACTTAATACATCGATCTGAACCAGTGCAGTGCTCAGAATGCAGAACGGTTCTCCAAAAAAAAAAAATCAAAATGGCGTCAATTACAAATTTTAAAATTCTTCTCTACTATGAATTGAGTTCGGCACATGTGAAGATCGACGTTTGACCCAGAGTCAACCCTAAGTCGTTACTCCCGACATATCGAGTCGAAAGTTCGACTGAAGTCGAACCTAATATAAGCAGTCGATCTTAATTGAGTCAGACGTCGAACTTCACATGTACTTAATTCGTTGAGTTTAGTTCGGCACATGTGAAGTTCGACGTTTGGCCCGGACCTTAGTCCATTTTTCAGCGATCAGTTGCGGTTCCAAACGGGCTTTTGAAAAGCTTGGGCTGCCTGTGCTTGCATCTTGTGGCAACTCGTTCCCAGTGCCTTCCGCGTGCCAGAAAGAAGAATCACCATGGTTGATTCGCCAGTTTCTTTCGATTCATCTTCTTCCTTTCTTCAGCTTTCCATGAATTCGGAGGAAAGTACTGAAAGACTTGGTGTCCTTGGAAGAAAAGTGAAGCCGACTTCGACAAAAACCGAACCCGAGACTTACTTCTGCGAGATTTGCAAAATCCATCTCAACTCACAGATCCAAGCAGCCGCACATTACCAAGGCAAAGGCCACCAAAACAAGGTCAAAAATGCTGACAAAGTTTCCGATCGAGAGGTACTGACTAGAATTTCAAATATACCTGTAAATAATATATATATATATAATTTGTATGTTGGTGTTTTTCATGTACGCTTGCAGGAAGAACAAAAGCAATTCTCTGAGAAAAGAGACTTTGCATGCAGTGGTTATTAACTACTACTGTAAGTCTAAGGGAATGGTCGTTCATATATATTACCTCCTATGGGGGGGGGGGTTGTAATAATAGTGTTAAGCAATTGTTGTACCCCCTTCATAAAACTACTTCAAAATTAAAATATTTTGCAAGTGGTCCACTTCAGTGCAGTATGAGATATGCATACATGTAGACAAATAAATAGAATAGAATATAATGCACCTGTCAATGTTAAGCCCCCGGTTGGGGGAGGGGGAGGCACACCCAGGGACATTTGACATTTTCAAGGAAGCCACAATCAAATTCCCCACCCCCGGGCATCTAGTGAATGTCAAATTCTTGCCTCTTGGGTAACCTTTTTTCCGTCAGAGACAGGTCTTAGTATCAAATTCCTGGATCCTGGAGGAGCACCCAAGTGTGAAAATCCTTACCCTGGGGAAAACTCGCTGAGTCAATTTCCCATGGGTAGCCCATCCCCCATTTAGACCACCAAGTTTGGACCCCTTTCTAATGGAGTTTTTTGTTCATAATGATAGCCTGTTTTAAAACTTGACGATTATTTTGACCCTGTTCTAGACATTTCTTAATTTTGAATACCCGGTATCCTGACTTAGAAATGTCATTACTCCACTTGTCTAGTGTTTATCATAAGGTTTCCAACTCATTCTAGACCTTATTAAAGTCAAAATCTTAGCTATTTATGTTTTGAAATTTTTGAACAGTTCTTAACCAACCTGTTCTAGAAAACTTCTCAAAAATAGGTACCCTATTCAAAATCAGAAGTCCTAAAATCAAACCCTATTTGGCAGCACATGTATATTACCCGTATAGCCGATGTACATGTATGGGAGTGTACACCACCCCCTGGTCTTTTCCCTCCCGCACAGACAATATACCCACATGTACCTAGCGATTACATGATATATCTACTTTTCACCTTATATGAGTAAGGGACAAATTAAAATTTCTTGTGTTACTTTTTTGTTCAGGCTGCTGAAATGTTTGCAATGGCCAGCACAGAAGTGGAGACAGTGCCTTGTGAGTCACAAACTGTAGTGATGTCCCCAAATTACACAATGGCGATGTCTGTTCAGTCACCACCAACATTGTCAACAGCTCCTTTGATTACTTTCAGTGATCCTGTGACGTGCAGTGAACCAACTATCCCTCTGTCCTGTGAAGCATGCCAAAAATCTTTTAATTCTGAATCTCAAGCAAACCAACACTTTACCAGTAAAACACATCAAAATAAACTGAAGATGACAAAACCCACCACTTCAGCTCTGGTTGCTAATGTGACACCAACAGTATTAGTACCTGAAACTAAACCAACAGAAGTGAAGTTAGGAGGAAATATAAGCACGCAGCTCTTTCGCTGCAATCCATGTAACATCACTTTAAACTCGGAGACACAATTTAGACAACATAATAGAGGGCTGAGGCATAAAATTGTCATGGGCAAGGCAACAGCTCTACAACCAGCTTATGAAGGTAAGCCAGAGCAGCAGCACAGCTTTCTGATTGGCTCGTTAACTCAACCCTGCAAGGCGTGTTACATGTATGTTTACTTACCTCCAGAATATACTGTAAAAGCAAACAATATTCCTGTTATTCAGACTGACTTCTGGTTTTCATTTGAAGGGATGTGAGATGCAAGTTTCACCAAGAAAATTATTTTACTACTAACTGTAACAGTACGAGAGGTGTTTACCATTCAAAACAGAAATTATGCAATGTTTTAAATCTCACATTAAAGCAGTTTCTTGTGTTGTGATTTAGTTTTGGTCTTGGTTCAAATTTTTTAAATAATTTAATGCTTTTATGGTAATCATCCACAGTGGTGTAGTTCAAAATATAGGAGTATCACTTTTAAACCTTACACTACTGTCTTCTGCATTGTACCTTTTTCATTTTATGTTCATTAATCCCACTCCCCCTGAATTTTCAAAATACACCCCATTTCCTTACGTGTGACTTACTTCATTCTGCACTTTTTTTTGTTTAAAAAAATTTTTTTTTCGATACTGTCCAACTGAGATCTTAACTCCCAATTCCTTGGTCAGGAGTCTACATTCACCTTACCATAATTTGACCACACAGCAGATCATTGTATATTTTTCCATATTTGTTGTTATCATAACCGTTTATTAGGGGGTATACATGTATCTCAATTCACTCACCAGATATATCATCAACCACCTCCCCCTACCCACCACAGCATTTTCATTTTTGAGGTCATAAGTTTTGTTCTACAAGAGCTTAATGAAAAAGTCAATAAAAAAAATGAAAAAATAGCTTTCAGGAAAATTCAGAGTTTTTTCTTTTTCATGGAGACATTGAAGATAAAAATATTGAACTTTTGAGTTTCAGTTTGCCTTCTGAAAAGATCATGGCAGGTGACAACCCCTACCCCTTTTCCCAACCCCAAATGGGTTCATGTTGATGGCTAATGGTTTCACTTGCACCTGCAGTTTGTATATAAAACACCACTTGTTCGAGAAGAATATAATGAAAAATACCACGAGTATTTCATGATGAAAGTGACAGTAATACCATGCTACACACTCATGGTATTTGTCACTTTCATCAAATAAGAGTGGTATTTTACATTAATTCTTCAAGAACTAGTAACATGTAGGGTGGTATTTTTGTTGATACCACAATAGCAAAAAATACAACCAATTTGTTTGCATTTGACCTGTAGGACTGCAGTGAGTTCGTGCATATATGCACTTTAAGTCTTTATTTTATACACGTGAAAGATTTGAGTGAGCAAATTAGCTACAAACAAAATTTTAATTCTTTGACTTTTATTGATATTTTTACATTAACGTGACACAACACTGATATTAATAGTTGTGTGAACAGAGTTCTCAGATGGCAGTGCCAATTAATGTTTTAATTAATAGCACATACATGTATGTGCTATTATATTATTTTATAGGTTTAATAGCACATACATGTGATTTAGGATTTCATTACACAGATTAAAGGAAAATGCATGACAAATCAGCCAATCGGAGCCCAGTATTTTTTGTAGGTGTGGTATTAGATAAAAAATACATCAGTTTGAGACAAAAGGCTAAAGTAGTTTTAAAAATTTGAACCAAAACTATAATTAAATCACAACATATGCATCTGTGTTGTCTGATTGGAGGATATTGAAGATTTGCCTTTTAAATCTTGTTAACTGTTAAACTGAAATATTCAATTCCGTGTGAATATTTCAGGCTGGGAAGGTGTACGATTCAAGAAGTTAACAACAGTTCTCAATATCCAAAACTCGAATGCTACTGTTGCCACAACAACTGCATGTAACATGAGCATGACGGGAACTCGGTTAGGTCAGTTTTATTGTGAGACTTGTGATGTAAGTGTCAACTCTCAAAGTCAGCTGGATCAACACCTGTCAAGCCAAAAGCACCAGTTGGTAGTCAGTGGACAAGCCCCCCGAGGAGGATGTCTAGGGCGTGGTCGAGGCCAAGGAAGAGGCGGGGGGCAAGGAAGAGGTACATGTATAGTTTGACTTCCAGTTACAAAATCTTTTCTTATATGAAAGGGCCTGTTTATATATATATATATATATATATATAACTGCAGACAGTATTGTTTTGGCCTTCTGGGCCTCATCAGTGCAGTGCTGATGCTGGAGTTAAGGGAAGGCTATATAGCCACCTCAGACGATCCCACACATGTGGGGCCATCGTACCATGTCGGAGTGCTCAATCTAGAAAAACTATTGAGCTACGCACATATATATATATATATATATATATATGTACCGTATATGGAGAATAAGAAATTAGTTATTCAGTTTTTTTAAAAAAAAGTACAATGATTACAAGTGTTTTAATTACCGTAGTACTAAAATGCCATTTTGGGTTATGACATTGATAAAAAAATCTAAAATACAATTCTTTCTTTGAATGAAATTGTCAAGGAGATATGTATTTCCTTGTCACTAGGTACTTAAATCTTGTTGAGGACCTAGTATCCTTTTGTTTTATGCACGGTGTCAGGTCTCAAAATTCATGTTTTTCTCCAGCACATCAGGGCAAGTGGAGCAAAGTTGATAATGGCAGGCCCACAAAATAGTGAACTTGTGAGTGCCAAAAGTTTGAGTTTTGTAGACTGAGGGTCTGGGGGCATGCTCCCCCAGAAATAATTTTGTTGAATAATTTTGTCTAGATTGCTATTCCTACATTCAGAGAGGGTTTTTTGGTATATTTTGCTTACTACAAGCAACACTATGTGAAATTTGGAGTGGGCCCAACCACCCCCCCTCCCCCCTCGTCCCTGCTCTGTCAGGCCCTGAGGCACATTTGTGCAACTAGTTTTCAAGTTTAGGTTCATAGCTTACATTTTAGCTGAAAATCTTTGGCACACCACATACTTTTTGAACACACTGAATTATTTAGAAAACTGTTACACCTGTTTATTGCTGTTATAAGACAGTGTTTTGTGATATGTAACACCAGATCTGTGGAGCAGCTGAAAAGTTACTGCATGGTAATAATATGACTCAAGACAGTGTAATACAACTACTCTGTATCTTAATTGTAACAACAATTAATTGTAACAATTGCTTCTTAATTGTAACTAAGCCAATTAAGCAGCCCCTGCTGGTACAGCATTAAAATGCGCCACAATCTGGCCCCAGCTGCTCAGTAGGGGCATTGCTAGGGGGGATTGTCGGGTGCAAACGAACCCCCTTTTCAATCCCAGGAAATGTTTGATATTCAGGAAATGAAACACTGTAAACCTTGACATGTCATTGTGAGAACCATTGCACATCAGATCATTTTTCCGCTGTGCAGACAACTAAAGTTAGTAGTATCACAAGATAAATATTGGGAGCTTGTGTAATGTTACTTTATATTATTAGCAGGTGAACGTTTAGCTGTTTCTGCTTGAACATTGCCTGCATCATGAACAAAATACTGCTTGAACCACTGGAAAATGCATCAGAGAAAGTTTGAAATTAAACTTCAGGAACCCCCTTTCAAAATTAATGCTAATGCCCCCGCTCAGAGTTAGTTAACCCTTTCAACCTCAAACATGGCATATGATGTGTTGACAATAACAATAACAACAACAACAACAACAAAATAAAATACTTTTATTTCACCAATTAGATTTGTACGTAGAGATTAATTATTTAGTATTAAGATGAAATAGAAGCAGGCGTAGCATAGTTGGTCAGTGTGTGTCCTTCGGAGCTAGAGGTCCCCAGTTCGATTCTCGGTGACTCCAACATCTGCTTCAACTTTCTTCTGATCGTGTAGCTGTAGCTTTTTATATACCTGTAAAATGGAGCACTGACAGGGGGGTAAAGTGCGCACTGAGGGTGTTAGAAGTTTAACAGTTACCACAATTACTATCACGTGTTACCCTCGTTAAAGAAAGTCACTTTAGCTCTACCTTTTTATATAGGAGCTGGTTTTCTGCAATAACCATAAGGGCTAAGCAAGCCAGGCTAAATTATCCTGAACTATATCTCTACTTTCCTTTAAAATGTTTTGGGATGGGACAAATTTACTTTTCATATTATGTAGATACATGTAGCTTGCTGTAAGTGATCAATTCCATTATTCTCACATCCAAACAACTTATTTTGTCTTAATAATGTAAGGAGAAAATAGATTTTGATAAACTGGCTGGAACTGAAAGGGTTAATAACTTAAAAAATGGTTTGTCCTTGATGGTTGTTTAATTGGCTCACCATTGGTTATCAAACTGTAGGTTAAATTACAGTTGTTCAAAAGCTAGTTAGCTTGAAACTAACTACTGGGTAGCTAAACAACTTTAATCTTTTCCTAACCATTTTAAGAATACATAGGATAAAATTTCCCACAAAAATGATCATATTTGCAAAATTGAGTAAGGAAATATGCCAATTCAATTATATATTTCATCATTAAAGACTTTCTAATACATAAACTATTAACTATATATCTTTTATCTTTTAAATATTTAAAACTCCCAAGTTAATCTTTTTAGATAATTTTTGGAGATGTAATATGCTGAAAGTATTTTAGGCTTTTAATTTTAATCTTTCCCTAACCATTTTAAGAATACACAGGATAAAATTTCCCTCAAAAATTATCATATATATTTACAAAATTGAGTAAAGAAATAGTCCAATTCAATTACATCTTTTATTATTATTAAGACTTGCTAATACATAAACTATTAACTATCTTTTATCTTTTAAATATTTAAAACTCCCAATGTAAGTTACGGTAATCTTTTTAGATTTTGGAGAATGATATAATGCTGAAAGTATTTTAGGCTTTTAACTTTAATCTTTCCCTAACCATTTTAATTAAGAATACACAGGATAAAATTTCCCTCAAAAATTATCATATTTGCAAAATTGAGTAAAGAAATAGGCCAATTCAGTTATATCTTTTATTGTTAAAGACTTGCTAATACATTTATAAACTATTAACTATATTTTATCTTTTAAATATTTAAAACTCCCAAGTTAATCTTTTTAGATTCTGGAGATGTAATGCTGAAAGTATTTTACATGTGTGTTTAACGCGAGGTGTCTGGTAACAGCACCTGTCAAACAGGTGTACATGTAAATTTGAGTAGTGATATGACTTTCGAGTGTGCTTTCACTGCAACAAAAGGTTGATTATTATTTTCTAGGCAGTTGTCTTTCCTGTAAATGAAAGATATGTAATTGTCATTTCTAAATGTATGTCTCTTAATTGACATACAGTGTAACCCTTACTGCCACTCAGATTATAAGCAGCAAAAATGAAAGTTTTCAATGCTCTGTCATAAAGATGCTGAAAAACACCTTGCAGATAATGATAATGGCTTATATTATAAACTAGAATGTCCTTGGCCTGAAGAAATAAACATTGAAAAACAAAAACAGACGGAAATCAGTGCCAGTGCATTTTCGTTGCCAACATCTGCTGGTCCAGATGCAGCCAATGGATGTATCCAGTGTTCTAATTTCCAGTTTCTAGTTTTTGAATGTTAAAAATTTTAAATGTCATTATAAATTATACAGTATGTGCAAATGACCACTAGCAATAATTATTTTTAAGTGTAATATTGAAATCTGCAATGTTATATCTTAGTACCAACTTTTCTCTAGATCTCAATTATTGAGAGTATGTGTACATGCAGACCTACCAAGTCACATGATGCCTTGAGCGTGTGTCACATGCCTCAAAGTGCTTTCAAACACTCACACGCCGGGCAATTGTAAATCACATGCCTGAGCTTTGAACAGAAAGTTTTCACAAAACTCTAAATTCTATACTGTTTTTGACAAACTCCTCAGTTTCAAAGTTCCAATTTTGTTTTGAAAAATCACACTGTAACTGTGAAAGAAGAATACCGAAAAAAAGCTAAAAATGTCTTGAGAATGCATGAAAATTGGGATATGGACAAATAAGGACAAATCGATCATGTCTTTCAAAAACTCTAAAAGTGCAGGAAATTTTCTTGGGTATGGTTGCCCCCAGACCCTCTGAAGTTATCACACACCCATCATTTGCTTAACCTTGGCATCTCTGTTGTTGACAATGTTGAATAAATGAATGCAAAATGAAGATTTGTTTCTCAAAAAACAATGTATTTAAATTACCTGGTTTCATTTGAATAAAATTCAACAAAAGACGTGACTGTGTGCTTCACTTCATATTCCAAAACAGATACTTTTGCCCATTTCTTTTTTAGAGGAATAGAAGTCAGGGGGCTTGCAATTTCTGATGGCACTTCAACATTATTTTGTATCTTCATACAACTGTACAGCAAAGTTCAAACTTTTATACACATTAGGAAAATGTAGTTGCATGTTGCAACAATTTGGTCGCAAACTTTGAGCCCTGTGTGTGCTTTGCTTTAAATCAGAAAATAAATTTTAAAAAGCTATTTAATATTAAACTGTGTTTTGGTATTCCACGTTTTGATTTCTTTATTCTGTTTCCATCATTCCGTTTCCGTCATTCCATGTTTAAGCAAAACCCGTGGCCCAGTGGGGCCAGGAACTGGATGTGAAAATTCAGTCAATATTAGGGCAATCGTAACCCAGACAACGTAAGTTTATGACATCTGTGAAATCAACAAGGATGAAATTGTGCATACCACCATCGTGCTTAACAGACTTTTGTTAAAGTTACATTTTTCACATTAGGCCAGTGCACTTTCATGCTGGACCAGAAAGTTTTTAATTTTACTGACCTGATGGGCCAGTGACCTAAAATGGTTAATGAGGGGGGTGAATAGTGGTATATGAATCCACCAATCCGCTACAATTTAGCACCTAAATTTGCCATTCTGCGAAAATATCTCTTCAAATCTGGATCTGCAAAACATCGATACATGTAGTTGCATGCACTGGGGAATGTGTTTTAGCAAAATGCTTTGTTGAGTCCTTTAATGCTTTATTGAGTTCTTTAATGTTTTCAGGTTGAAAGTCAAATGAATTACCACACATTTTGGCCATTAGAAAACCAAACCAAAGTATTTGCGAAATCTGACGATCCGCAGATCTATTCACCCTCCCCCCTTCTTAATGTTGAACACTGACAGCTGTTCAAGAACCAGCGTATCTCACAGTTACAATAATTATTCATCACTCAGCTATTTGCTTTTTTCAATTAAAGGGGGCTTCCATGGTGGCAAAGTTGATGCATATGGCTATCCAGCTGGAAAAAGAAGAGTGCCACCTGGTAGAGTACCACCTAACAGGTTTCCTCTTTCTGCATCCTTTGTAAAATCGGAGCAGCATATTGGTGGTGCCACACAACAGGGCCACCAAGCATACAGAGGAACTCGTGGGGTGTGGCGTGGCAAGCCCAAGAGAGGTCAAAGGGTTGTTCCTTACTGACTAGCTACAGTTTTAAAACAATACTCAGTCTGATACAGCCATTTTATTGCATATGCTAACACATACACTGAACCTGTTCAACTGGTTTTGATTGCTGGACAAATACAAGCTCAAAACTGAAGTCAAATTCTAGAAGAAACTTTATCAGTATTAATGACAAAATACAGTGTTTTCACAAATCTCAACTTTTCAAATTTATTGAGAAGTATAATTTATTTGAAACAAAACAAAAATAAATGTTGTATACTGACAGGTTATGATAATGTGTTTTGAATGGTTTATTTTACATGGTAATGTTCCATCTAGCTAATAAAAAATGAGAGTATTCTGGAAAGAAAGATGGTGCTGCAGTCTGTCAAAGATAAGTTTAGCAACTTTTCTGAATTTTTGTTGTTCCTTATATAGATATTTGTGCACAGTAGTGGTGTATTTTAATTCTCTGAATGAAAATCTCATTAGTAGCACATCATATTCGTATTTGTATATATATAAATTATATGTGTATATGTGTAATATATATACATGTGTATGTGTGTATGTATATGTATATATGTATTTATATATTTGTAAAATGCATTCTATTACATTGTGACAAAATAAACTTGAACTTGAACTTGAAACTTCTCTCATTGCCTTTCCTGCTTGTAGAGTTATGTTACTTACTATACTACCCTTAACTTTTGTTACTTTACCCCATTTGAGTTTTGAGTGGCTTTAAATTTTGTTGACTTATTTTGTGGTAGACTTCAAAAAATATAATATCATTCTCTGGTCATTCCTTTAAACTGCAAGACAGTTATAATTTTTATTTACCAATTAAAACTTTTATCTGGTGCCGTACCACCCAACCGGATATGTTTTTAAAACTCAAAATAGGGTGTTGGTTTTTGCATTTTTAACTGGTTTCTCTAAAATGGAACAGTTTAATTTGGAGAATTTTATACCTGCCAACTTTTTCTGAGTTAAAGGCGTGAGATTTTTATCGTGGGACTGCCGGGATTTTTCGAAGACGACACGAACATTTCCGAAGATTCCCGAAGACGTCCGAAAACTTCCGAAGAC
>JANRMR010189656.1:0-10792 GCA_025434825.1 Bergia sp. 'catenularis'
CCCCCACCCACCCACACACACACACACACAGACTTGATGGGACAGCTCAGTCCCCCACATATTTTCTGGACTTGCACTTACTTTCATGCCGGTATTGACAAGAATTTCAGTTTCACATCTTAGTGTCTCGAAATGTTCTGCCTGTTATGATTTCATAGCTTGTTCCAACAGAAGAGAGAGATTCAGATTTGTGAAAGCCAAGTACTAGTGTTTTTGTCTGTGGATTATATTGACTAAGAGGATGAAATTCTCAAACATTAGATGGCAATATATCTCAATGAAACGTAAATATGAGCGGGGCGTTATGTACAGACACCAGTACAGATTTTAAGAGTTTATAGTCCATCATAGAGTTTTAAACACGACAGACAGGAGGGCGAATATTGCAGTTGAACCAACCTTACACAACAGACAATTCAGCTAAGTGTACTCAGAGTACTGTTTCCGTCCAATTACTAATCTGTGTTTGATCCATCCCAGCAGAATAAATCAGCTTCGCCGACCATTATTTTAAGGGTGGCTGAAAGCTTACTAACGGTTCTTCAAGTTATGGAAGAATAACCCTTGAACACATCAGCTGTTTTAGTGCTTCTCTAATTATAGTTTCCATGGCAACCCCGCAGGGACTCACACGCACCCTGCTAGGCGACACCTTAACTGTTCTAAAAAAATAACTAGCGCAAAATTGTGTTTACAGATCTTAAAAACTTTTTTTGTACTTTTCTACATTCAAAGCAATCGGTGAAAATTTAAAAACAATCTACCGTTGGAATTTTTAGAAAAACAAGTTTATTGCCGTTCAAGGTGGTTGTTAAATGCAAAATTTGTGTTTCCATATTTACACTAGATCTAACAATAAATAAGCAGTAAACAAAGCTACATCTTTGTAACATCAAGTTTTCTACAATAATACCGATATCAGTATAAATAAATTGTCAACTGTTTTCGCGTGTTAAAAAAACTTGAAAACTATTACGAGCAACCGGTGACAAGTGATAGTTCTAATGTAAAATGCTCGCAGCGTATCGCCGTTAATTCCTAAAACAAATGATTTAGAAAATTTCTTTCATTTAAAATTCCATATTCCATATTTCAAATGCGAGACGTTTAGTTAAATGTATGCAGTACTTAAAGACATTTATCTCCACAGGCTAAAAATTTCACAATTAAAAAGACGAAAAAGCTTTTGTTGTCGCAGCGTCCTGAGTCTCTTTGAAGGACATAAAAGACCAAAGTTGGTCGACGTGGCGTCTCTCAAGTGATTGTGATCTGCTAATTTAAACCAGCCCTTTAAAGGTTCTATAGCGAGACATTTAATCAAACGAAAAGTGGCTTTTATTAGGTTGCTTTTTATTTTCATAAGGGTTATGGCAAGTGGGAACTTTCAAATAGACAAAACTTTTCAAATTCAAACGTAATAAAAACAGCTTAGGACTTCCTTCTGTACTCATTTCCAATATATATTGGCAACTGGGAAATAAAGTGCAACTAAAAACGAAAAATGGTTATGAGCGGGTAAATTTATTCCTATATGATTTTGGAAATTGAAAGCAATATTATAACTTTCTAAAATACTGACAGTACAACTTCACACTTTGGCAAGTGCACAATATCTGTTTGCAGAGCAGTTTTAAATATGAATATGCATGAAGACACCTTCTGGTTCATTAAAAACAATGTTCCAGAAGTGCAGATATTGAAAGCACAGTGTTAGTGAGTGCAACACCGAGCAACACTCAAATCCGAATACACTTAGCCTGCTAGCCGGCTCTCCTGTGGATTGTATGTTTGTTATTCCTGTGGCGCACGAAAAATCGAGGAGACCTCTCCCTCCCCCCTGCCCAGTCTCCTCAATTTTTCGCGGGCCACAGGAACACCCAAGCTTGCCTGAGCTTGCCGGCTCTCCTGTGGATTATATGTTTATTATTCCTGTGGCGCGCGAATAAAATCGAGGGGACCTCTCCCTCCCCCTCGATTTTTCGCGCGCCACAGGAATGCTGAAACTCGAAAATAAACATATCCGAATAAATCCACAGGAGAACAGGCTAGCAGGCTAGAATACACTTTTTCTACAGGCACGTCCACTTTTTGTTCCTAAGTGTCCCAACCTCGTTCCCAGGGCTTTTCTCTGGCAAAATGGAGGGGCGAAAAGTCCTGGGAACGATGTTGTAAGTGTCCTTGATGTTTTTCGAATTTTGTCTGTATATACATAATTGAAAGACTGTTCCCAACATCAAACTCGGCTCATGAATGATATGTACCCAGATATGTTGCTATCGCTTGTTTATCAAAATCAAATATAAAATTGTACTACTCTCTCGCAGTATTTTAGTAGCGGTTCTCCGTTCTATTTAGAAAAATTAGAGAAATAGATGTTCCTTTCAGTTTGTTTTTTTATACCTTTTTCATAAATTTTAACATTTTTAATCCTCAACAGTCTTATAAAAAAGGTTTCTATAACAAAAATGGGTTTACCATTGAAATTGTCAAAACATTCGCAAGGAACGTTCAGCTAAACCTCCAAACAGATGTTGTTATGAAAAACAGAGTAATTTATATTAGTATTAACCAAACAGGTGAATAGCATTTATCGTGCGCTCTGATTGGTTCATCAAACACCGAATATCCTGTGCTATTCACTTCGGTCACTCATGCATGAAACGAGCTTGCGCGCGAGATAGACGTGCGTAAGACTGAGTTTGAGGCTTTTTTTTTCGCTCACATTTTTTTGTTGCAAAAATGGAAATAAATTATTTTTAAAAGTGCTACTTGTATTCACCTGTTTGGTTAATACTAAAACAATTACCCCCCTCAGTGTTGGCGCCTGGCGATAGATATTTACCTCGGCAACGAGTCAGTATTATTTTTTCCAGCCTTTAGGCGAGAAAAAATAAACTCTGACGAGTAAAAATAATCAGCTGTATCAAATAACTTTCCGCTGAATAATTTGTTTATTATACGACATATGAGGCGATTTATGACGCCGTTCTCCCGCCATTTTTCTATTTTTTGGGGCGCGCATCAGTTCATTTTCCTGCCGTTTCTGGACGCGCGTCACTTCATTTCCCCGCCTTTTTTGGACGCGCGCGCGTACGAAATCTGTTTCAGAACAAGTATTTTTGTCGTCTCTCTCGCACAGAATGTGTTGTAAAATTTTGAAGTCAGCTCACTTTGGAGCAATAAATTGAAGTCAACTCATTTTGGAGTATTTATGGTCCTTCGCAAATTTAAGTTAGATTATTTTGAAGCATTTTGTTTAATCGTAAAACTCGCAACAACTTCAAAAACCTCGGATCTGACAAAAACAGTTGTCGCGACAGCAATTGATAACCGCTAAACCGGATTGAACCGGTAAAACCGGTTCGTAAACAGTGTAGTAACATCTCATATTTGCACTCGTTTTGCGAATTTGGTGCGTAAAAGTAAACGCCATGTCGTATAATAATTGTTAATTATGTGACGACATTTCAGTTAATGAGTCAGGGATTGATTGTTTTGTACCTGAATTAGAAAAACTACCACCAAAAAAACTGCTAGTACACTATAGACACCGTTGCTGAACTGTTTCAAGGAGTTTCAAGAAGTGTATTTCAAAGCTTTTATCTACTGATCTTCAAACACATGCGCCTTGTTTACTTTAGTCAACTTTTTCCAAAGGAAAGAATTATAGACGGAATACTTGTAAGTCTTTTTTAAGTCTGACATTTGTCACCGACAGATTTCAGAGCAGGTCTTAGTTGTGCAAACTTCTTTCAATTTGGCGAATCATTCTTGTACCCTGTACGAGAAAAATAGGATTGTGGTAACTGCACTCTTTAATATTTCATTACCTGTATTCTTTTCAGCCTAATACATTTAGCTGTTTATTTACACATTTCACTATGCTTTTCATAAAAAATTTACAGCTTTCTGTGTTGTATGTTTATCTTAACAGCATTCTAATTTTAGTTCAAATGTAAAGAACCAAAGTGACAGCTTTTAAGGGCTGAAAAAGCACAGGCAACATCTGTCATAGCCTGAGTTCAGCAGATGTATGGAAAGCTAACGGTTCTACGTAAGTGCGACGCCTTTAAAAGACAGAGCTCTATTAAACTCGACACCTCATGCTCACCGGGCGCAGTTCGAGCATGTTCGAGGGCTTTACCCGTCAGAGAAGAAGGTACAGAGTTAGCATATAAACAGGAACATGGTCGCAAATCGTCAATTGATTTATTAAGAAGAGATGTCAAGCTGAAGTCTCAAGGGATTATTTGTTTCGTTTTCATGAAAGTCTCCTTAAAACTTCTGAGTTAAAGATCGTATTCTGGCAGTTGTGTTATTAAATTCAAAGCAACACACCATGAAAAACTGAAAACAAACTAGAGAAGTTAGTAAAACAAAGATCTACTTCGCTGTAGACTCGATAAGGCGGTTGTCGTTTTGCGTTTACATTGCAAGATTTCCTGGGAGTACAGATAATCCGTATTGAAAACTAAGTTTATAATTTGGCCTTAACTTTAAAAGTTTTGTTAAGGACGCTGTTTCAGTAGTACTAATTGCATGAAACTGCATAAAAAGGTTATTCCCCCGCAATGCAAATTAAAGCAATTTAAAACCAGCTGTCTTCCGATGAATGAAGCAGCTATTGCATTTTTCAGAAGCACACAGCACCACGTTCACAAGACGCCAGCTCGTTAATCTTTACTTAAAGTAAATTTCAATAAAATGTTGAAATGCAAAACTATAAACTCGTGAATTTATAAATTAAAGAAAACAGAAACTTCACGGGGTAGGCAGATAGAAACGTCAATGAGATAGACTCCCTGTCGCCATATTCTATCGGCTTTTGACAACTTAACGCGCGGACGTTTGCTTGGGTTGCGTTTGAAAAGTTTTAACCTTCATACACTGTCAGCTGAGCTGAGCTTATATAGGTATCTTATGACAGAACTCCCACTACATTTTCTATTCACCCCATTCAGCTCAACCAGCATGAAACAGAAGACCTTTTCATAGCAAAAGAATGAAGTGGCAGGAAACACGAAGATCCCTCCGATAATATCATAAATAGACTCCTGTGTTTTGCCTGAAAAGTACCCTGGATGCCAGAGGTACAGCTCGCTGTCAGATCCAGAAAAGGGAAATACGAGAGATAGAAAGCTCACCCGACGTCCTTTATTTAAAATCGCGAAGTTGCCTCTGGTTCCAGGGTACCTGAAAAGGAACCTTCCCGCTGATATTTTTCTCCTTCGATGTGAGACGTCTGGAGGAGAGACCTCTCGCAGCGAAGAAGAATAATAGTGTGCGGGGAGGCTGTTTTGTATTTAAGTCAGTTTTTTTTAACGATTTTTAAAAAAGCACCCGCTTTAGTATACGAAACCAGATCAACTCAACGAACCGTGTTAAAACTTCATATAGAGCATGAAAAGAGTGTTAATTACCTTGCTAGTTGCCACTTTGCTTATGGAAATGTGTTTGGTGGATGTTGAAGGTATTGCTGGTAATATAGGTGGAAATAAAGGAAACGCAAACGGCAAGAGGAAAGTGTTAGTAGGTATTTCCTTTCATTGCTCAAAACTCGTAGTTTTTGATTTACATAAATTTTTTAAACTGCCTTTGGTTATTCCAAACCTTGGGCATGTTTTCCTTTTAGATTGGGGGTACATATTTTCGAGGTTGAGTATAATTACGCCTCTATAAACTTGAAACTGGAAGACAATATTTTGTGATCTTGTTCTTTACCCCGTCACTTTGGAACATGTGGCTCCGTCCACAGCTGTTCACTCCTTCCCCATTCAGTAAATATTGTAAAAACAACACTTTTTCCTAACATCGAAGGGATCAATAAATTTCGGTTAATTCTTTTTTGTTTTTAAACTATCTCCAATTATTCAAAACATTTTCTCATGTTGATGGTTTCTCAGTGCAACCAATTTCGAAAAAAGTGTTCAACTTGTTACATGAAGGCGGTGGTGTTAGCTAAAATTATAAAATATAAAACAAGGTTTAGGCTTGAAAAGTTAAAATTTTGTGTTTTAAAAAACCAAACGTTTTCAACTATAAAGTCATCTTCAGGGTTGTATTGGCCGCGATCATTTTGCATTTTTAAGTTTGCTAGGTTACTCCCATGGGGAAAGGTGTAAAGGATAAGCCGAGAGATTTTTATTTAAGTGAGAATACAAGAAAGGTTTATAAAATCGGGCCAGAGAGACAATGAGAACACTTCTGGAATACACTCAGTCGATGTCAGAACAGTAAGTGCGGTAGAAGACATGAAGAGCCTTCTGATGCAAGATCAGTTAGGAGTCAAACCTACAAAGTTATTTACATGCGATGACAACACTCTGAAAGAGAACAAGTCTATCAAATCAATTGCAGATTCCACTGAAATGGTCAACGGTAGAGTTCACGTACGCCTGCTGTGGAAAGAGACAGCACCCCCCAAAAATGAGTATCTACAAAATGGCGTAGATCGAATGGTCTCTTCCAAAAAAAGTTACTAGATCAAGAATTCATTAAAGAGATCTCAGCAGAGGAAGTATGCCATGAAGAACAAGAACAGTATTTACCCTTACAAGCCGTGTTCACTCCTGACAGAACAACCCAAATCAGACTTGTATTTGACGCATCAGCAAAGGGACCAGATGGCCAATCCCTGAATGACCACATCGAAAAGGGGCCAAATTATATCAAAAGCCTACCCAACGTACTTATGGCATGACGCTGGGGCAAAGTCGCCTACAGTGGGGATATACGAAAAATGTTCAATCAAGTACTGATTCATACTGATAACCAAGTATTCCATCTTTTCCTGTGGAGAACACACCCTGCAGAACCACCAAAGGTCTACCAGTGGTTAAGGCTACAAACTTTGGAGATAAACCAGCCCCTGATATAGCCACCGGAGTGATCAACATGCTAGCCAGAGCCGCGCAAAGTTCCCACCCAGAAGCTGCGCAAGAACTCCTCACCAACTCGAATGTTGACGATATTGGTGGATCGCGACAAAATGAAGCCAACGCAGAAAAAGTTACGAAAGACACAGACGCCATTTTGAAGTCAAGGCTGTGGGATTCAAATGCAGCAAACATTGATCAGACCAAAGAGAAGTCCACAAGTCTTTTAAGCCACAACTGGAGCAAAGTAAAAGATACGTTTACGTTCAAGAAGCAAGAAATTCTCACTGATGTACACAAGTTAACGAAGAGAGAACGCCTCAAGTGCCTCGCCCAGCTATGGGATCCGGTTGGTCTCGCACTTCCAGTCACTATTGAGATGCGGATTGATTTACAAGAACTCTGGAGTGCTGGTTTTACCTGGGACGAGATCCTATCTAAAGATTTACACATGAAGTGGATAAAGAGTACCCAGGTACTGAGTGAGTTCTTGACATTTGAATTCAAGAGACAACTCAGACCCGAACAAACAGTCGGACAACCAGAGATCCACGGATTTAGTGACGGGGGAGACAAAGCGTATGATACAGTGATATTCCTGAGATGGAAGTTAATTGGTGGTTCGTACATATGTGTACCATTGATGGTGAAAGCATTCGTCGCACCCTTGAAGAAGAGATCGATACCACGACTGGAACTGATTGGATGTCTCGCACTCACTAGGCTTTACAGCACGTGTAAAGAAGCCTTATCGTTTGAAGAAATTACCAACTGCAAGCAAGTGTTCTGGATAGATTCTCAAACTCTACTCGCTTGGATCAAGACTCCGCCAAAGAAGTTCAAACCGTTTGTCTCAGTCAGGGTTACGGAAATACAAGAATCAGTGGAAACGCAAATGTTCAGATATGCCAGATCGGAATGCAATCCTGCTGACGCCCTCACAAGAGGGATTCAAGAAAGAAAACTAGAAGAGTGGATGAAAGGACCGCCATTTCAAAGACTTTCAGAAGAAGAATGGCCGGAATTCCAAGAGCCGGAAAAGAAAGACAATACAGATACATTTAACGAAATGAAAAGTAAAATGCCACCTTGAGAATTGAAAACCAATTCGATTGCAATGCAGCTACTAGTGAACCGACTCAGAATGCTGTCCTAGAACATCTAATGGAAACATACTCGACATTTTACATAGCAAGAAAAACTCTAGGACACATCCTCCGATTCATTCACAATTTGAAGACAAAGAACAAGAAATCAGGCTGCCTAACAGTAGAAGAACTCAAACAGTCTGAGATACTCCTCTATAAATGGTCACTGGCAGAATTAGACACAGAAAGAATAAAAAAGAAGTTGACGGTAAAGAAAGATGTCTACGAAATTGTACGTGCACACGGAAAACTTGAAGACATACGTGCACTTCCAACTGACATGCACAATCCAATCATCTTGCCGCACAATCACCAATTAATCATCCTACTGCTGGGGCATCTACACGAAGTCAGAGGTCACTGTGGGTACAAGAGGTTAATACACGAAGCTAGAAGAAAATACTGGATCATTGGACTACGCAGCACAGCCAAACAACTTACGAAAAAATGCGTTACTTGTAGAAAACTACGTAAAAAGCCTCTAGAACAACTGATGGGACAGATTCCAACTGTTCGTGTCAGTCTCGGCCTACCAGCCTTTTCACACACTGCCACTGACATGTTTGGACCTACTCAGATCAGACTCAACATTGAAGGAAGCGCAAGTTACACTGTTTACATGCATGATTTCCCGCTCAATACATCTCGAACTTTGTACAGACAAGAGTGCAGATACCTTCATCATGGCCTTCAGAAGGTTCGTAAGTTTGCGTGGACACCCCTTAGTATGCTGGTCCGATTGTGGGACAAACTTCAAAGGTGCACAAGGATACTTAGCCGAAATCAGTCAAGACTGGGATACAGAGAAGATCAAGAGTATTCTGTCCGACGAGTATTCATGGCAATTTGGTTGCACTCCTCGCGCAAGTCATATGAATGGGGTTGTAGAAAGTCTAATCAAGTGTGTGCGACAAGCTATTAACGCAACCAGCAAAGACCGACGCTTTAAAGAAGAACAGTGGACAACAAGTCTCGACGAGATCACATATCTAGTCAACAGCAGGCCATTGTATCCAAGTTCCAAGGATATATTCGAGTGCCTTCCAATAACACTGAATGATCTCTTCATTGGCGCCCACATCTCACCACCTGCACCACAGCAAGAAGATAGAGTTAATCCACGACATCTCGCCAGAAACACACAGCAAAAAGTACCAGAGTTCTGGATCACCTGGCAGAAGTATTTTGCGCCAACATTACTACGAAGAAACGAATCTACAAGCTGGTGATTTGGTGTTAGAGATAGAGAAAACGCCTAGACGCAAATGGAAAATGGCACTAGTAACGAAAGTTTCCCCCGGATCTGACGGTCTGGTTAGAAAAGCAAGAATCAAGACAAAAGAGGGAGAACACGAGAGACACATCCACAAACTCTGTCTGATTGCAACGAGAGAAGAACTTTGTCATGAACTATAAGATAAGTAAATTTAGAATTAGAGTAGTGCTCCGCACTCAGGAGGGAGTGTTTTGCATATTTCAAGTGCAGTATTAGCTTTTCATGTTTGCATATTTCAAGCTATATATAGAGACTCCTGTAGGTACTATAAATAGGTCGCCGCCCAATAACCAAACGGAGAGCACAAGTAACGTTGTCAAGAGTAAATCAAAATAGGACTTACGTAGCAGATAAGGGAATCACAAGTCTTTAACTGCTACAAATGTGACTCGAAGAGAATAAAAGTCCTTAGTACAAAACCTAAATTCCCGTTGTCACTGGAACAATTCTCACCCTACATGTGCGAAACAAAGGCAATACACTTGTTCAAAGATCGCATATCACAACAAGAGCCACTCATTCCACTAAACATATTTGAAGAGCGACAGCGAGTTACAATTAAAATTCTTTACTGTAAACGCAACGAAAGAGCCGTTCCTAACGTCCTGAACAAACTGAACAGTTTTCCACAAAACAACTACATTTTTCAAACTATTTGGCAAACTAAGAAAATTACATTTCTGTTCAACCTCAGTAACATTCACCGGTCACGCGTAGTTTACGAAGGACAATGCGACTCTGACGTTGAGTACATTTGGGAAACCAAAAAAAATTAAAGCACAGATTAAAGAACACTTTGACCCAAATAAAAATTCGGAGCTAGCAAGACACCTTTCAGAGTTCCCTGGTCACAAATTCACGTAGGGCGTAATTACCACCGCACAGCAGCTAATGAAAAGAAGAATTTTAGAGACTTTATTTATAGCCTAACAGCCACACTTAAACAAAAAACTCTCGGCTTATCATTTTAATCTTTTCCCCATGGGAGTTACCTAACAAACTTAAAAATAAAAAATGATCGCAACCAACACAACCCTGAAGATGGCTTCATAGTCGAAAATATTTGGTGTTTTAAATCACAAAATTTTAACTTTTCAAGCCTAAACCTTGTTTTATATGAAGCAAAATTAATATCACAATTGCGACTATGACTACGACAACGACTGCAATAAACACTGCCACTGCTGCTACTGCTACTAGTACTACTACTACTACTATTACTACTACTACTACTACAACTATTACTGCTACTACTATTATTATTACTACTACTACTATTACTACTACTACTACAACAACTATTACTACTACTACTAATATTACTACTACCACTACAACAACTATTACTACTACTACTACTACTATTACTATTACTGTTACTAGTACTAGTACTATTACTAACTACTACTACAACTGTTACTACTACTACTACTACTACTACTACTACTACTACTACTACTATTACTACTACTACTACTACTACTATTACTATT
>JANRMR010189667.1:0-10791 GCA_025434825.1 Bergia sp. 'catenularis'
TTTCCATTCTATTCAAAATCGAGCAAAACTCAATACATTGAATATTTCAAGGCTAAAAATTTCAAATCCCGGTGTCACAGTCACCGGTACCTTTCTTTTCCGCGCAACCCGTTAAGGATAAATAACGATCGATTCCAATAATATAGGGATTTAAATAATTTACAACGACTGAAACTGGGTACTTAAGTTTTCTTATTCAGAGACGAGTTTGGTAACGATCTTGCAAAGTCCTTCAGTAACCTTGTAAATTGTAACCAACTTCTGCAGCTACCGAGTCGAGAATTTAAATTTCTAAAAAGCTATTTCTTTTGTAATACCTTGTTAGTTAAAAGAGGCTTTTAAAACTTAAAAGTTGCTAAGATGGTTCCTGGTATTGCTAAGATTATATTATTTTTCCGAACAGCTCTCGAGACGGCACAAAACCACAGTGCATAGGTTCCTGCTCGAAAATCGAGGCTTTCCATTTAGTTCAAATCCAACATATCTTGCATCGGATAGGTTCTTGTGCCGCTCCGAACAAAACTCAGTGTTCATGCTATACCGCAAAAAAGCTATCAAGTATAGTCAGCGTAGTTGTTTTAGAAGGGTTGGGGTCTAATTGTTGTCACCATCATTAGGCAGTCTTAGAACATATTTAGAGAATCTCGCTCAGTGTTGTTCTCCGGTTAGTTGTTGTGTTTCTTAATGTACACCTTTGAGTTGCTTTGCAAAGGGTATGGTTCTGTCGCCGTCATTCAACGCTTTCTAATTTTAAGTATACAACAAAATTTTAGAGTCTCGTTCAGTGTAGTTATTCAATTAGTTGTTATAAATATTGTTAACATACTCTGGCATTCCCCAATTGCACATATTCAGACTGTTTTATCTGCAGAGTAGTAACAAACCGTCAAGTCTATTATAAAATACTTTCTAAAAAGTTTTTAAAAATCTTAATTGAAAATATCTCTTGATTGTTTTGGGCATGTTCACTTTTTGTTCTTCACGCTTTTTATATGAGTCAGGCAACTTTGACCGAAACTTTAGTTTTCCAATATTTTGGTAAATTTTCAATAAACAGCTCTAAAGTTGTTGTTATTTTTAGACAAATTAAAAGTTCTAGTTGAAATATAAGATTTTATGGATGAGGGTTTCATCTTTAGCCAGAATTGTTCTTAACTTTCGGCGGACTCTTATTCTGAATCTCAGTGTTGACATAAAGTTTATATATGAAATATGTAATAGCATCTAAAGAAAAAAAAAGCAGCCAAGACTTGCCACAATACCATAATGTTTTTAAGTGATTTCCGTACCTGGCTTCCTTACCAACAGAGAAGTAAGATGGAGGTCTGAACCTTGCCGCTCTGTAATAAATTGTTGAAACCCAGCCGACAATTTGAAGCCAAATAGTGACTTCTTGCAGGTATGTTTAAGGTGATTGTACAGTAACTGTTATTCTCGTACGTTCTCCAGAGAATGGGTGTCCGTTTGGAATCTGTAAGTGGCGTGGGGTATTTTGTCGAAAATATTTTTCCGGCGCTGTTCATTTGGAACATATAATTCATATTAAATAATTTATTGATGTAGTAGATATTAACAATTTTAATTGAATTAACTAATTACAAATCATCAACTTCTAACCAAACCTTTGGAAAACAAAAGGCACATTTTTCCAAGTATTTATAAAATGACTACAGTGGTGAGATGACTACAATAATTGTTTATAGAAATAGATTTCTACAAAGCAGTATTTTACAAAATCCTTCAGTAGAAATAACCAAACTTTTAAATTATTAAAACGATTTTAATTTAATACATGAAACGAAATAGTCTCAACGTTAACAAAAGCTCCCCAATTAACAGGGAAAAATGTTTCCGACAAATTAGCAAAACCTGCCTTTTCATATGATTTCAATAAAAGGTAAAAATTAGAAGACAAGCATAACGATCCTCAGAAAATAGGCGAGAGAAGGTAGTTTTAGGTGATCCTTTCTTAACGTCATTGTTTCCTTGATGCTTAGTTAGCATACAACTCGACGTAAAGAAGGAATGATACTAAATAAAAATTTAAAAATTCAAAACACAAAAAAGCTTGTCAAACGTGTCAATCAACGATATTTCAGCTATTTACATGCGGTATCTGAAAAGTTATGGGTTTCTCAAATAGCTGTGTGACAAAAGTCTTAATGAGCCATAATTTTTTTGTTAGTGTCCGATTTTGTGAAAACGCATCATACCAAAAATATTTAATATGGCGAACTCGTGTTTACTGACAAAGGTTATTTTGCAAAAATACTTTTAATATTTAGAGCCGTTGCTTTTGTAGCTCAGTTAGAGACTATTACATTTATGATAATACACTATAAATGTAAACCAAATATCTCCTACGGAACACATATGAAATTAATTTTACAGGTACAAACCTCTATTGGGCAGAAAGACCGCAAACTGCTAAAATCCTTCTCTAGATCTCTTTCTCTGCCATCAGTTATCAATTCTAATGATAGCTGATGAGGTAATAAGATATTTTATTCAATTATTAAATATTTTATTCAACATGGTGGCAGGTGGTTTCAACTTTAAGATAGTTCATTTAACACGGTGACAGAACTTTGGCCAAAACCATAAACTACGTAATTAAGTGCACTAAAATAGGCAAAGCAACCACAAGACCTGTATTTTACTATAGATTAAGAACAAAAATTACATGAAGTTAGTCAGTGTTAAAAAAAATAGTTTGAACAACATGACAGACAGTTCAGGAATATGAACATTAAATTTACACATGGCTTGTTGAACTTGTTATATGAATTATACATATAAAGTGAAAACTCAGATAATGTATATTGAGATCCCTGTTCACTAGGTCAATTTTGGAAGAAAAAGGAAAATCGGTTTCCTTTTACAGTTACGTTAATTCTCTTTTATGTTGCTTTAGTTTCATTTGTTCTTTAAGGAAAAACCTCTTGAGGGTCTGTTTCATCCATCATAACCGTATTCCGGAATGGAAATGCATCCAGAAAATCTTTTAAAAACCCTCTCAAAACAGAAGAATTAATTAGCTTTTAACACCATACAGCATGTATTGGATATTTCAGAGATTCGTACCACTTCATTGAGGTGATTACATATTTTTTTTTCGCATATTACTACTCATGAAAGAATCCTAAGTGGCCCAGAAGTGCAGAACACAAAACACGCTTGTAAAACACAGTACATACAGGCAAAACACAAATAAACACACTTAAAACACAACACACACACGTAAAACACGATATACACACGAAAAACACAATACACTCACGTAAAAATAATACGCAGAAGTAAAACACAATACACGCACGTAAAACATAATACACATGCGTAAAGCACAACCCTTATACGTAAAACAATAAAAGCATTTTAGAAAAAAGAAATACACACTCGTAAAACACAACACACACACACACACAATACACACACGTCAAACACGATACACGTACTTAAAACACAGATGCGCGCACGTAAAACACAACACACACACACGTAAACACAATGCACACACTAAAAACAAAATACACATGTGTAAAACACAATACACACACGTAAAACACAACACACACACGTAAAGACGATACACACGCGAAAAACAAAACACGCACACGTGAAACATAATACACACACGTAAAATATAATACATATACGTACAATAATACAAGGACGTAAAACACAATACACTCACGTAAAAATAATACGCAGAAGTAAAACACAATATACACACGTAAAACATAATACACACATGTAAAACACAATACATACACGTAAAACACAACCCATATACATAAAACAATACAAGCATTCAAAAAAACAATACACACTCGTAAAACACAATACACACACGTAAAACACGATACACACGCGTGAAACATAATACGCACACGTAAAACACAATACACAAAACATATTACACACACGTAAAACACAACACATCCTATGCGATGGCTTTTCTTTGTTTTGAAAACTTTTCGGAGAAAATATTGTCTGTTTCGTGCAGTCCCACTAACCCGTTTTTTTTTCTGAACGTCAAAATACGTCATTTAATGATTTAAAACCTGATTGGAATCGAGGAACGCCAAGCCGGTGGTTTTTTATCATAGTTATTTGCAAAACATTAAGTTGTAAAATTTCTTTGGGATCATTCCTTAATTTACCTAATTTTGTCACTTTTCACCAGATAATTGATTTTTAAAAAAAAGAAAAGAAAAAGATGAATCGAATTGTACATAGAGCCAAAACAAAATAGTACCCATATTGTTTAAAGTAAAGTTTAAAAACACCGAGAAAAATGTTTTTGTGCCTTCATTTGTTGTCTATTATTCATGCCGCCTGTTTACTTTGCAGTTTATAATAAATTATTACTAGCTTATTCATGCAGGATTAGTTTCTGTCAAAATGATGGTGATAAATTCGATGTACATTATCATTTAGAGATCAACCAGATTTTGTTTTGGCAGGCAGTTGCTTGCTGGTGGCTTATCGGTTTGACTGATAAGGCCCCGTCCACACTTTGCCGGATAAATTTGAAAACGGCGTTTTCACTTTGAAAACGCAACGAATGTTTTTCGCCCACATTGGACAATAGATAAAAAATGTTCCGTCCACATTACATCGATAACAGCTCCTAAAATGCCATAATCCAGCCGAAAGAAGAAGAAACCGGATGGAAACAACAAAAGTAGCTACTTGTTGTAGTCTGAAGACGACAGCGTTTTCAAAATGTTTTCCGTCCACACTAAAACGTAAATCTGGCGTTTTCAAATTTATCCACTCAGGCTTTAAAGAGCATTTTTGAGAAGTTCCGTTTTCGGTGGACTATTTATATATCCGGATTAGCGTGGACGTTAGGCCTAACCATAAGAAAAAATTTGCCTTTTCAAATTTATCCGGAGTAGTGTGGACTGGCCTAAAAAACAAGGTTTATCGAGGGCCTTAACTTGTCAGTATGTTAACACAAGGACAAGAAACACTTGATAAATTATTAAGACCGGTTACGAAAAGTCTTCGCAAGTATATTTTACAAATTAGCAATATAAGGTAAAGATATTTTAATTTCATATTTTGTGTTCAGTAAGGAACGAAAGTAAAAAGAAAGTTTAACATAAAAGATCAATATTTGTTTGTCCGAGTCTCTTCGGTCTCTTGGTCGTGGTCTGAGAATAGCTTTAAAGGGGCCTTTTCACAATAAGATTGGGCAATTTTCCAATTGCTTGGCAAAAGGCGGTAAAGATGCAAAAGTAATTCTGGCACATTTCTGCCTAAAAATTGCAAATATGACAGAGATGGCTTATTATCGGGGGCGATCGAAACAGATTACAGACATCAGTACTGAAGCGAATTTAGTGTTGGCTCGCAGGATAAACTATCATCTAACGTAATTTAGCGCCAAAATGCACCTCATTTAATAAATCGTTTACACATTTGACTAGGAAACGGATATCGACCAATCAGAATAAGGTATGACGTAATGATAAACCCTCATTTGTCTTGAATAAAAATAAAAATAAAAGGAACTGATTTTGGAAAGTAGTAATTTTCTACGGATTAAGCGTGAGATAGCTTCCCTTTTAGCAAATATATTCGCTATGTCTGTGAAGGGATTCACTAAAGCACAATTCGTTAACTGCCACGAGGATCTACACGAATTTTACTGTAGAGTAACGCAGGCATACATTTACGGCTGACGCTGAATTTTGTCTGCTTTTAAACCTCATTTCAGGATCTCAGCTGCTGTAAATGTCCTGAAAAGGTTTTTTAACTTCATTTTTGTTTCGGGGGCTATTTAATTATGCGTCGCTATCACGTTCAAAGGCTTGTCCCATCAATAACTTTTGAAATACTTAAATAATTGAATCTTATATTGTCCTCGCAGGCGGGTCTTTATAGCCTGCGTTGGTGACTCGGAGCCTGTTTTAGATCTTGGCAAACTCATTGAGCTGGTTATAGACCTGAATAAAATTAAAATCATTTAGTCACCACAATACATGCCGCAGTCAAATGTGAAATTGTAATGTTCTCTCGCGTTACATGTTAAGAGCGATTCACTGCTAAATGTTCTAAATCTACACAAACAAACGTTCCTTTCTTCGTCTCAACCCAGTACCTGAACGTTCTTCTTAAAAATAATAAAGAAGAGTGTATGAAATTATTTCCTTATTCATTCACGTGTGTCACTCATTTACACGGGTGACTTCTTCGTTCCGTAGGGCATCACTTAAACCAAGTTTAAACTATAAAAACCCAAAAAATTATTCACAGCTTATTACATTTTCCGTTCTTACATTTTGCGTTAAACACCAGCACTTGCTTATGTTTTGCATCGATTTCGCTACAATTACTTTTATTTTAATTATTAGATTTTTGTTAGTATTCTCGGCGTGACAATTGTCTGTTTGCTCAATTATTTGACACTGACGCAGAGGGACTCTAACATGTTGAAATTTCAGAACAAACTCGAAGTTCGCTGAAGCCTGCAGTTATCAGGTTTACTTAAGATAAAACCAATGCATGCAACTGAACCCTACTCTTAGAGACGTATTTTTGCCTCAAAAGATTCCCTTAGAAAAAAGGTGGCAAAAAGTTATCTAAACTGTTTATCTCGGGGTGCGCTATAAAACACTTTGAGGATCTTTTTCGAGAAAATATGAAGCATCTATCTTTGGTGATGTTCTTTGCGATCGTGACATATTGCGTGAAAGTGAACGGAAAGTTGGAACAATCACTGCCGAAGGTACGTAATGCTTTGTTTTCTCGATTTATAGATTTTCACTACAATCGATTCAAAGGCATTTGTCAATTCCATTACTTCCGCAAAGAAGAACGAAGAAGTTATTTATAATCGAGGAACTTTTAAAACCTTGAACTTGAAGAAGATGTGAGCAATATATGTTTGCTCGAAGATGAATTTAATCCATATTCTGTATATCATTAATTTGCGTTCAGCACGTTTTAATTAAATCGCTTGGAGGACCATTAAATTCAGCGTTACAAGGGTTGAATAGTATTATCAAATATTATTAAAATCTATCCACAAATGTATAAGTTTTCAGGCAATTTTTGTTTTAATTCTTTAAATGAAACGTAGATAATCAGCACTCAAACTCATTTCAGTCAACGGAGAGTGACGCGCAACCATACTCAGAAGAATTCAAGAACTTAGGGCTTTCCATTTTCTTCACCAACAAGTAGTAGCAGATAGTTGAAGTTTTAAGAGCGACTGACAGTAAATATCAGCGGTTCGATTTCCTCATATTTTGTCTGAAAGACCCCTTTGGTGAACCATTTTCAAAAATAACATTTGAAAGTTCAACCAATTTTTATTTTTTGAGAAATCAAGAAAAGTTGAAAACAGTGCTTGATGCTTGCTGGCGGCCCTTTTAGGCTAGAGTAAATCGTTCATGTTCGACACTCTCGCACACAAACATGAGCAAAGCTAGGAAAGTTTTATTTACACACATAATTCAAAGTAATTTGATCTCTCCCAGGAACTAAAAATAACTTACTAAAATTTATTTGTAATTTTATTCTTGGCCCGTGAAGTGACCTCACTTTCAGTGGTCTGGAATGACATGAATTTTACCTACTTTTCAAAGTCTAATAACTCCCGGGGTATACGTTTTATTGGTCAGATCCATTGTTGTCTTGTCATGTTTAAAATAATCTTATGTTGTATAGGACTCGTGTTTCAGATATCGTCGACGTCTGCAAAAAGGGCAATACCAAGCAGTATCTAGTGCTCGTACCATCAACTGGCCTGTACATACAAGGCAAACTAATCCATGAAAGCATGAACCTAAGTATTTTTGGTAATTAAGAGGTCGTCCACGAGAGAACCATGCAGGAGGCGGTACAGCGGGGGTCACGGATTTATCTCATATTTTGCATCTATTGTCAAATATGGTGTTAGTTTGGTTCAAACCTTTTTCCTTTGGGAGCCTTTTTGACAATTCCGTATCACGTTTCATTGCTTTTCATATGACCTTTTATAACACGTCTTATTGCTTTTTTACAGATCGTTATCACGTTTTGTTGCTTCTATTCAAGATAAACGGCCCAATTCTAAGGCATTTTCCTCAAATTTATTGGGGAATCTAGTCATATGGCTAACTGTTGCTTATGGGGTGGAATGTTACCATGGCAACCACGTTCTGAATGTTTGTTTTTGTCAAATTTGGTCATTTGCCGTCTCATAACGCTGTGTTACGTTTCACAGCTTGAAATATATGTATTTTATAAGGTCAAACACTTCTATATATAGCAAAAAAGAGTTCGGATCAATTAGGATAATGATGGCGGACCGATGACGTCATAATGACGTCACGAGTAGTATTTTTGTTTTAAATGTTACTTTTTTGTTCATGCAAGTTGTTTTAGTCCATTTTATTTAAATGTCTGCAGAAACTTTAAAATTTGTGCAATTGACAAATCTTACCACGAGGTCCTCTCCCTCACCCCCCTCAGTCAGCAAATGACAACTTCAAAACGTATTGTTCCTCATTAAATTATAATTCTGCGTTCACGTTTTTGTAATTAGGTTGCATTTATATTGTTTTCAAACGCAAAATGTTAAAGAAACACAAGAAAGATAAAATTTTGGAGAAACACGGTTTATTAAGGATATTACGTCATTATGACGTCATGACCAGAACATAATTATGGGAGACTAATTAGTTTTCAAAGATCTATCCACCTGCCAAGTTTCATAACAAAGATAACAGAAATCTTCGTAGCACTATGTTTTGTTTACGCATATGGAAGAGCGAAAGCGTCAAAAAATGAGGTACGCTACATTATATTATCATCAATGATTTCCATTTCTGAAAGCTCGAGCAACACAAACTAAACCCGTATTTTGTAAAACTCACGGGGAATCAACCGTCCAAGCTCACGCAAAGTTTTTCATTAAAAACTCGTTTTTGAGTGCAGTGAAAATGTGAACTATTTTTGTCATTTTAAATCCAGCGCATTTTCGCTTTCCGTGCGATCTAAGTACGAGCAGCAAGGTCAGATGTACAAAATAGTTTCTTGTTTAGTTTATTGTCACTCTATCAACTTGTAGAGACTACTTTTAAAAATATGTTTCTATATAAAGAATACGTCTATTTTATCACTACTTAATTCACCTTATAGAAATGTTCAGGTAAAGTTGTTAAAACTTGTTGATGACTTTGATACTCTAGCTCTGCGTCATAAAACTAAACTGATTTATTGGGTTCTTCGTGTAGAAGATTAGTAGTGGATTGCTTTTTCTCGTCACACACTTGTAGAATCCTTTGTCTTTTCCTCTTTTATTTCAATTTCGTATGCTTATACTTATGTTTATGTTTATGCTGCTTATGCTTATGTTTGTGTTTGTGTTTGTGTTTGTGTTTGTGTTTGTGTTTGTGTTTGTGCTTGTGCTTGTGCTTATGTTTATGCTTGTGATTGTGATTGTGCTTGTTGTCCTGGCATATTTGAAATAATCTTATGCTTATGCTTGTGCTTGTGCTTATGCTTATGCTTATGCTTGGGCTAATGCTTATGTTTGTGCTTTTGTTTGTGTTTATGCTTGTGCTTGTGATTGTGCTTATGCTTATGCCTGTGCTTGTGTTTATGCTTATGCTTGTGCTTGTGTTTATGCTTATCAGCTTTTATAATCAGTACTTCTGCTTGTGCTTACGTTTATACTTATGCTAATGTTTATGCTTATGCTTGAAGGGTTTTACTTTTTAAATCTTTTCTGTTTTAGAAGTTCCCTGAGCTGAACTTCCAGTCTCATGAAATAAGAAAGCGTTGGATTCAACTCGGACTCACTGCTCAATGCGGTGTTTGCATGGTAAGAGTTTTTATACTTGTTGTCCTGTCATATTTGAAATAATCTTATATTGTTTCAGATATCGTCGACATCTGCAAAAAGGGCAATGCCAAGCAGTATCTAGCGCTCGTACCATCAACTAGCCTGTACATACAAGGCAAACTAATCCACGAAAGCATGAAACTAAGTATTTTCGGTAATTATGAGGTCGTCCACGAAAGAACCATGCAGGAGGCGGTACAGCGGGGGTCACGGATTTATCTCATATTTTGCATACAGTTATACTTTGGTGTTCTATTGTCAAATATGGTGTTAGTTTGGTTGTATGGAGTAATTTAGCTGACATTTTCGAGCTATGGACCTCAAATCTGTGTTACTAACTCGCAATTTTGGCAATTCATTTGGCAAGTTGTTTGATGAAAAGCACTGAAAACGTTTGACTAAGCCGACATTGCAGCTTCGAAATTCTGTGTCAAAGATATTTATCATCCACAAGGTATGCACTGCAGTAGTTATTTGGAGCTTTTTTGATGGTTCAGCTGCCATAACTTTATAATCGGTGTTGCTAGTTCATGTATCAAACTCAAATGATTTGCGATCGAAACGTCACTTCAAGAGCTAGTTGCACAAAATGATTTTAAAATCCCAAACTTTTAAATAGCTACCATTAAACTACAAGTTTGTAGCACCTTCACGACAAGCTCAGACTTCTGATTAGGTTTGCAAGCATTTTTCTAATGGTATTTGAAAATGCACACCTTTTGCAAGTGTTTGAAATTGAGCAAAGCGGTCGTCGCGACAGGCAGCCCAAATAAATTCTAGAAAACATATGGCTACAATTCTTATACATTTATGAAGCCCAAATGCTAAACATTCCAGCTGGTTAATTACTTTAGATTTGAGCTGCAAACGTTCAGAGATTAGTGCACTTAAACATTGCCAAAATATCGATGTGAAACAAGGCGAAATGGGCTCCCGAGGGCGGG
>JANRMR010189711.1:0-19926 GCA_025434825.1 Bergia sp. 'catenularis'
CCCCCCCCCCCCCCCCCCCCCCCCCCCCCCCCCCCCCCCCCCCCCCCCCCCCCCCCCCCCCAAATGACTCGTGCATAAAGTCGCAATAATCCTGGGGCCATGATCAGAAGTGGTATTTGTTTATAAAATTTCTGTGTTGATTGAATTAATGATTAGTTTTCCCGACTTCCCTCCGGTTACCAAAACAATTATTGTTCGTGGAAATGTGTCCACTGAAAAGGAAAGAGACTTGAGATAACATTTTCACTGATTGGAACGACTTGTATTTTATAATATTGTCATGTAAATTACTTCAAAACTTCAAAACATATTTATGCATAACTGTTTCCCGGGAGCCAGAAGTGGTATGTAATTAAATATCTGTCTTGTATAAGTCACTGATTAATTTTTCCGTCTTCCTTCCCATGCTAAACCACTTTGTCATTCGCCGAAAATATTTTTTGAAAAGGAAGGAGAGAGTAAAACTGATAATAAGGTTGTAGCAGCTTCGAATACAACACAAGTTTTAGGATGCGGAAAATTAAAATGCGGAGAAATGAATATTCAATAAAATATAACAAACGAAAGACTGAACTTTTGCCCTTTTTTATTGCCTCTACGCACTGGACTATTTCTAATTATAACTTTTGGGTTATTCTGACTCAGCCTCAAGTGCATCTAAGCTATTGGACGATTTTCAACTGAAATGTTCTTCTACAGCATTTGTACGGTAGTCGGTTTATTTCTCACTCGACAGAGCAGAGGTGAGTACATCTAGTTCAGTTGATAGGCATTTGAGTTCCAGAGAAGTGTGGAACCATCGACAGGCCACTCTGGCTGACAGCGTAGATTACAAATCGAAAGCGTAGCCTGTATAGTTGTTTCTTATTCATTTTGATCAATACATAGACATTTTATAAACTAATACAGTCCAGATTAATAACGGCTTTTTTTTATCTGGAAAAGGTTTTCGTTCACTTGTCAATTGCTGTAAACCCCGATAGACGTAAACCCAAGGCCACTTGTTGTATTTCTACCAACAAACGTATTGATGTCTTCCGGGTAACGTGTTTGTTAGGCATCTTCCTTCAAAGTTTTTATATGACTTTCTTCACAGTAAAGGACTTTAAGATTGAACCAAGAAATATCAAGTAATCAAAAGTGGTATTTTGGCCGTTATTTAGGTGTTTAGATGCGAATTCAATGCGGAAGTGTAGAATAACACACCCGGATTGTACCGCTCATTTGTTGTGAAAACAAAGAGTCGACTGTCAAAATGAAAGTCATTCGAATCTTCATGTTAAGAGAAACGAGTAAAATAAACCATGATGCTAGTTTCACTTTCATATATTTATTACTATTGAAGTGTAATTTTATCACTTGGTGTAGTGTGTGCTGGGGTGTTTCTGCTAGTGACGTCACTCAAGCAAGGGTCACGCACAATTTATTGTTGACATAGAGTAATTTCAGAGCCCTTTCTAGTTGCCAAACATGCATATTTACTGAATTACTTGGTCACGCGCCACAGACGGAAGCTCGTGTTTTCTTGTTTCGTACTTCACACTTTAATTTATCCGCTTGTGTTTTTGGAGATGACAATGCATTGCTGAGAAAAGAAGTATAAAATGGCTGATTGTGCTCTAGCATCTTCGATTTATTCAACTTGGACAAGTTTGAATGGCCAGGGTGCAAGCCAGCACATTATTACTCCTGGCAACAATTTTTCCCTTCGCCGGCCAGGAGATAAGGAATGATATTTTGACAATACATCTAAAAATCAAAGCGAAAGCAGGAGGTAAAACTGACCGAGATCGATCATAAACAAACAAAGTGCTTTTAAGAAGAGTATAAACACAATTGGTTTCGAAACTAGCGCTATCAACATGTCAAACTATTCGAATTAATGTTTTTAAAAGCCATGCAATTTGAACCATTAACACAGAGCTGACCATGAAGGAAGCCTACTTCGGCTTTTTCTATAGTATTATTTATATAAACAACAGTTTCAAGTGCGCAGAAGGTAGCCTCCATAGTATTGTGTAGCGTTCTACAATTCTGCTAAAACCCAAACGACCACCACTGTTTCCTTGCCTCTGGCGTGCATGGCGTTTGCACGCAAATTTATGCAAACATATCATACCAAAGGTGCTTCAGTTCACTGAATCACGCAAATTGAATATTTTGCACGCCTCTTATCAAGTGTGACCACAAACAATTCACAAAGTTCATTGTCATACTCGCAACATACATTAACAGAAACAGATGTTAAATTAAACAATAATAAAAATAACAGTAATAATAATAATAATATTAACAATAATAATAATAAAAATGATGAAAATGTTGATGATGATGATGATGATGATGATGATGATAATATAAACATTTATTTAACCACAAAAAAGTTTACAACTTGGCGGTTGCGGTCGTGTATTTAGACAAATTCGGTATTTAATTACTAATAAAAATTACCTACACCAAAAAACCATCCTCAAAGCAATAATTTAGTTTCAGCCTTTTAAATTGGCGTTTGAATCAGGGACTTTAGAATAATTTTAGTTTATTGCCAGCGAAAATATTGTATCTCTGTTTACCAGCCTCACTTGTCAGTGTCACGCAGCATATAAACCGATTCCGTCCAGTTTATCTCGCGGCCAAATGGTCAATTTGATAATGACGTAACATTAAAGTTTAAAAAAGAAGAAAAAAGAAGAAAAACAATCAAGGGTTTTCTTATTTTAATTGTAACACTACGTCGTTATCTTTTTTACCGTTTGACTACATGATGAACTGGGCATTAGAACTGGTCACTAGAAAAAAGGTGACTTCAACAGCAATAGTTGTGGCAGTTCTGGTTTTATTATGCAGTGCGTTCCAAAGCCATACTCCCCCCATTCAAATGAATACTTTGGGCTTAGGAACGCCAAGGGACTTAACAGATCTAAATAGCTGTCTTACGGTTATCACAGAGCAGTCTTCTCTGACGATATCAACCTTTCTTTATCGACGAAACATATTCAGCTTACTCATCCACGCAGGAAAACAGGGGGGGGGGGGGTTGTCAAAACTAGTTTCCCAGTGTTTACTTGAACACCAATTTGCTGCATCAAAGCCGACTCTCCGTAAGCGTAAACAAAAGAGAAACTGGCTGACCAATACCAAAAATGAATGAAATTTCTCTTTTACAACAACAACAAGTTTATTTTCACCTCCAAAATTTTACTGTTACAGGCTTGATTCCAAAGGAAAGCAAAATTATCAAAAATAAAGTGAAAGTCACCCGCAATAACCATAAGGGTTAATCTAGGCGGTTTACAGCTGTATGCTTTAATGTTTTAATGTGTACTCCTAAGATAGCACATCACTATACTAGGATATAGTACTTTTATGACTGGGATCTATATCATTTATCGGCTGAAAGGCAGTGATCTTCATGTAGTTAAAGATTTACGTAAGGAATTGACCGTAACAAAAAAGATGGCGACTGATACATTTACCCATAACTCCTAGCGCGCAAAAACCTGAAAACGCTCAAAAAAACCGTACAAAAAGAATCTGAAATCTTCAAACCTAGCATACACAATGTTGTTAGTTCATGGACAAGTTTCTCAAACAATGATCTTCCGTGTTCACCTATTTGCTGAGTTAGGTTCGCAAGGCATTGTGGTCAAACGAACAGCCGCCATCTTTTTCGGTATGGTGGATTGAACGGTGGTGGAAGCAAAATATTGCTAGTTCGGCCAAATTCAGGGAGTTATTGATATGAGCAACTGTAACGCTACGTTTTACGGACTAATTTTGGCTTATGATCAGAATTCTTAACGTCCAATTAACGATTATATTTCTATAACCAGACTTGAAGCGTGCATGGTAACGGTCGAAAGATGTAGCATGGGTTCCTACCTTGCTGTCCATAAAATGACCTTTGGAAAGCGTGATTTAGAGTCCCAAGAAAAAAGAAACAACAGGTAGAGCATTCAACCTGAAAACCGTCGGTCGATTCTTGAAACTTCCCTCTAGAAAACTAATGTCACTAATGATGCGTTTTGTGTCTGGGCTGCTGGCTTTGTTGAGTCAATTTTGTCTCATTTTTTTGCCGACAAAGATAAAAAGATTTACTGATCCGTACACATCTAGTAAACCATCTCTTTGAAAAATGCTGAGAAACACTTCATAGGGACTTGAGCACCCTTGTGTCTCAAAAGGACTCCACTGGCTAACTTCTCAAATAATGGAACTATCAACTACCATGATAACAATAGCAAGGCTGACCGTAACTTTAATCGGTTGTGACACTTGGTTAGTTTGATTGACATCTACATATTTGGCTGGCTGAACTCAAATTCATTTGCCGCTAAATTGTTAGCCAATCATCAGTGGACTGCCGGATTGGCGTGAATAATTATTCATCATCAAATTGACTGGCTGTGATCTGCATGTAGATTTCCAGAGAATAACAGTCATTCTCTCTGATACGTCTGTCAAGACGAAGAGATTATATGTTTTCGTCTCTGTTTGCTACAGTTGTCCGCTGTATTATTTATCTTCAGTTATGTTTAACAAATGCTGTATTCATTATAAAGTGTAAAATACACGATCGAATTAAAATAGGAGAATTTGTCTGCACGGGTAGTTCGCCTGTTTACGTCATTCTGTAAGAAATTAAACAGCTACTGCTAGTCGATCAATATTGTGAAAGCAAAACTAATTTATTTAGACACTCCTTTAAATCATTAACAAAAGCCTGTTCTTGTTGCAGCTCAGTGCGAACACGATGCAGTCGGTATAGGGGATGGAAGAATACTGGACGCACAACTCACTGCATCATCACAAACAGCAACTGCCAAAGACTGTCGCCTTGGTAGTCATACCTCATGGTGTGCGACTGGCAGTGATCTGACCCCTTACCTGCAGATTGATTTAGGGGCAGATTACGTGATTTGTGCTGTAGCTACACAAGGAACTGCTGGCAGTAGCGGGGACCGGTGGGTTGAAACATATCAACTGCAGAGTTCAACAAACGGAACTGTGTGGATGAATTACACAGTAAATGGGTTGGATCAGGTAATAACGATCCCGTCTGCATTTAAAGTTGGTGATAATTTGCCAGTATACACCCATTTTCATCACCATGAATGTCATTTGAATCATCTGACAACCATTAATTTATTATCATTACTACCATCATATCATCAATTTATTTCATTTTCATTAATAATAATAATAACAATAATAATAATATTTTTCATGAGAGTTTTTTCCTATTATTATTATTATTTCAATTGTTTATTTTTGTTATTATCTATCTATCTATCAATCAATCAACCAGTCAAAAACTGTAATTATGAATTTTTTTTCATATCTGATCACGATTTCATCACTCTCTGACTTCGCTATCACACACAGTTGTCTAAACTTTTGCCTGCAGTCCTTTTCTTTTTCTTCAGATTAAAAAAAATATTATGAAAACCAAGAAGCTAACATTATGCACAATTCACAATAGGTTTATTGTTCAGCTTATCCAGAATAGAAGAACACCAACAACAAACAAAAACCAACAAACAAAACAAAGTAAGACAGAGCATTACAACACACCAGTAGTGGAGTCACAATACGTTCCCCAAATTACAATGAGCCCATAGAAAGTAAGAAGATGTGTTTTTATAAATACTTGAACAAAATTCTGTTTGGTTTAACCTTCAGGTATTCAATGGAAACTCAGATCCTAGATCTACAGCAAAAAGGATCCTCCTGAAAGGTGTATCTGGACGATACTTCAGATTTCTCCCAAGAGACTACCGTGGGGCAAGATGTCTGAGGGTGGAGCTATATGGAAAACCTGTAGGTAAGATGGAAGTAGATTGTTAATCGTATTACTCACCCATCCATGTATAAAGACGATAAGATGATACATCAGACTTCCTCCAAGAGAGTACCATGGGGCAAGCGTCTAAGGGTGGAGCTTTTTGGAAAGCCTTTAGGTAAGATGGAAGTAGATTGTTAATCGTATTACTCACCCATCCATGTATAGAGACAATAAGATGATACATCAGACTTCTTCCAAGAGAGTATCATACGGCCAGACCTCTGAAGGTGGAGCTGTATGGAAAGCCTGTAAGTAAGATGAAATTAGATTGTCAAACGTAATGTTCATCTCTCCATGGGTTATGATATTAAACTGGTCGATATTTCAAATTTCTCCCAAGAGAGCATCATCGGAAGATGGAGTCGTATGGAAAGCCTTGAAGTAAGATGGAGGTAATTTGCCAGGCGTATTGCTCACCCTCCATGAGTGAGGATAATTAAACGATATATCGAATTTCTCCCAAGAGATTGTTATGGGTCCAGATGTCTGAAGGTGAAGCTATTTGGAAATATTATAGTTAAGATGGAGGCAAACTGTCAAATCTATTACTCATCTCTCCATGTGTGGGGATAATTGAACGATTTATCCGGTTTCTCCCAGAAGAGTTTCATGGGACCAAAAGTCTTAAGATGGAGCTGTATGAAAGCCTGTATATTTAGGTAAGACCGAAACACACAACCAGTCCATTAATGACAATAATCACCTCTTCTTGATCCAGACTTCTGGAGGCAGGTAAGATAGAAGCACATATTAGAGTGTTAGATTTTACTATAAATTCCTGGATACTGGTAAGATAAAATCGTATCAATCATACACTTTACGGGATGTGACAATTGGAAGTAAACATTTTTGGGGAGATAAGTATGATAAAAATGTAATACTAACCCTCCTCAACAACTTGGTTAACAGCCGATTGATGAGATTTACCTATAGTTAGTTGTCTCAGAATTGGACTAAACATTTGAGAGAGTAACAGTCCTAATTATTGAGTTATCTCAAATCTTTAAAATCATTTATCGAAAGATTCCTCTTTCAGATGGGGCAAAACAGTATTTGTATCAGCCGGTGGCGGTTGTTGATGTGGGTTAACGCAAGCTTCACAGCAGTAGAACTGCTTCAACAGCTTTCAATTTAAATGAGAATCAAAAGACAGCAGGATGGTCCATTGCTGCTACCTTTGCCAAGTTTTATGATAGACAGTGACTTTCACAGTACATTCATGAAAAATTTCATTAATGTATTTGCCACAACTGCTTTTTGTTTTGGTTCAGACTAACAAATTGTCTTTTAATGCTATATGACCACTGCGAGGTTCGTCGTAGTTACTTAGACTGGTGACATAATATAATAACAAAATTTAACAAGACCTATCTGTAAGCTGAAGTATGTTTAGATATCAATATTGTGATCCGTCAGGTACGAAGGAGTCACATACCCTTACACCCTATTTCCTTCGTTCCTTATTTCTTCCCCACTCACGTTGAAGAATCGCCTCCTCGAGCGAATGCGCACCTCATAAGACTCCTTTTTCCTGACTAAAGACAAGATTGAACTCCAATCAAACTTCAACTTACTAGTAAGTCTTTTTTAATTTAGTTATTTTGGAATTAGGTACGTGAGGGTGGAATTTTGCGAAGCCTTGCAGTTGAGACACGAGAAAATTAAAATTAAAATTAAAATCGCACCCTTCTAAATAAGAATAAAAACAAATTTATCTTGCTCCTAAACAGCTTTTATGAACTCTTGGAATATCTTTACAGAAAATTACGTTACTTGGTCTTCTAACCCTAAACTTGGAAACACAGCTTTTGTCATTTACAGGAATGTTTTTTTTTAATAGATTACAGTTGACTTAACCAGGCATTGAGTGTCACAAACACAGCAATGTCAATATGGTTGTTTTTATTTGTCTTTGCAAAGCAACACCAATATTATTACATATAAGAGAGTCAAATTGCAGGTTGAGTAAACGATAATTCGGATCGACTCAGTGCCCAAATTCACGGAAAAACTCAATGCGTATCTACAGATAGGACTCGAGATCAAGCTTTTTGAGTACCAGAAAGATATTTTACTTTTATAAAAGGCTGTCGTTTTGTTACTTTTAGTTGATCCGAGCAAAGCCCTGGGTATTGCAAACACAACTGCCTTCCCAAATAGACACTTTTCTTCGTCTTCGGAATACAACAAAGGCGTGCACGCAGCTTCTAAAGCCAGGCTGAACGGTCCGTATGGTTGGGCGCCTGCAGAAGCCGACAGAGACACTGCGTATCTACAAATAGTCCTGGGGACCCTGTACACCATCTACGCTATTGCTACCCAGGGTAACGGGGGAACGGATGGTAAAGGTACCGAGGGAGCAGGCGAGTGGATAAAGACGTACAAGCTTGAAACATCGTTGGATAACTCAATGTGGTCTTTTTACAAAAAAGGTTCTGCAGCACAGGTGAGCTCATCCATTTAAAAAGGTAGGGCGAAGAGTTCTAATTACTAGAAGCGTCCATCTATGTTTTATTCATATATATTTTCGAGGGGAAAAAATCCTGAACTGGCATTTTTCAAGTATGGCATTTTTCCCATGTTCTAGGTACACTAATATAAGGAACGCCTGTTGGTTAGTGTCACAACTGAATTGTGGAAACGGAACTAAAAAAGTAATTTGTCAAAACTCTATGACACTGTAGCAGTTTGGGTCAAAACTATTGAGAATTTTACGCTCCTGGTACCATCCCCCCCCCCCCCCGACTGAATGTTTGTATAGATTGTCAAAGTTTGATAATTTATGTTTTATTTGTAAAGATAGTGTTGGTCAGGTTGACGTTTCGAGCGTTTACCGTCTCTCATAAAATAAAAATTTACGAGTTTGCAAAATACTTACATTTTAGATTATTCCGACGAACGGTAAACGCTTGAACCGTCAGGTATCAGTCACATTTTGTTGGTCAAACCCAACTTAAAGAGGTCCACCAGTCGTAGCCAAACAATTGCTATGGCAACGATCGTTTCATAACAAGGTGGGCCATCTTGGCCGTCATCTTGGATTTTAGAAAAAAGGTTTTTTTGAAAAATAGCAGCAGATTTTCTTGAAATAAGTAGAAATTACGTAATTACGATCAATCAATCAAACAAACAAACAAACATCTCATCAAGAATAAAATGAAAAATAAGAAAATTTCATAGTTAATTTTGTATAAATTATAAGTGATGACGTCATCCAATTAACGTTAAGAAATGTGTTCATAATCGGACTACAGCTACTGCAAGTTTCAATTTGATTGCTTTAAAGCTTCGAGTTTTTGGTCGGAAAAACTCAGGGGGATCAATTCGACCCCCCACTCCCACTCCCTTTACGTTCGAGGGTTAAAGTCATTACTGTTACTAAAAATATATTACTATTACATTATTATTCCATTCTCGTTGAAAACGACTTGGTTTGCTAAATTGCATGTTTAGCTCAAAATAGATAAGAACACTTGTGAGTATTTTCACAACTTTCTGTCTCTCGCAACTTTATCCTTCAAGCAGAATTTGTAGAACTGAAGCTCACATAATGTCTCGGCGTCTTTAGCGCTTTCATCAGATGTTTAAGTTCAGTTTCATAGATCTTGTGTCAATATTATAACTATTGCTTTAAGATGTGGGGTGATTTGCGTACATCAAAGTAGAAAATAGCTAAAGATTCAGCATTATTTAATTTGAGTGGCACAAATTTCAAACAGTAAAAAAAATCTTTTGGTGCTAACAAGGAAAACCTTTCTAAACCTTCTACTTTAAAAAAAACATACTATAAGAAAAATCTTCCAGTTAATACCGGCTATGTTTTAACTTTTTAAACGTAATTCAAATAGGCTCAGGATGTGTGCAGTGGAATAGTAACGATCTTATAGTAGTTTCACGCCCTATTTATTTTAGTTTCACGTTACATTGGTTTTATGTTTTCACAGGTTTTTGAAGGAAATGTGGACAAATCATCCATTGTTAAAAACATTCTGCCAACAAAGGTTACAGTGATCGCCCTCCGCATTGTACCAGTAACTTACCAGAGCTACCCAACACTTAGGATGGAACTCTATCACGTTCCTAAAGGTTTGTTTGCTCCAGGATAGGTGGGGGGTTCAATCCTGAAGTAACATTCCAAAACAAAAGGAACTTAATATATATTGTCTATTTCAAAAATAACCAAGTCTTTTCCAGTTTAGTAACGAATGCATTGCTGTTTTAGAAACCTTTTCATAACAGCTTTTTTTCCTGATCTAAATAAACAAAACACATACATTTTTTTGTATCTCTTGTATAAATAAACAAATAAAATTATTTATTTGGTTTGAATTTATAAAATATACTACATGCACCACATATTTGAACAGGGTACTATATCAATGACTTTTCCTCCAAAGTCATTGGCCTGAAGTGAAGTTCTCTAAACAACAAATTACAATAAATGTTTGACAAGTGAAAACTGAAAGAAGCATTCTATAACTATTTAATTGATTTTTTACACTGTTAATATTTACCCTTGGATCAACAAGGCCATAAATATACAATTGTAGACTTACAGAATCGTTAAAAACCTAGTATAAATTCAAAGGATTTCAAGTTCTTGAGAAAGGGCCGTACAAACCCCGTTCGAAGAGTAACTACAGCACATCAACTCTAGGTAACACATTTTGTTGCATTGGATCTACAGAAAACTTTCCCTCCGAAATGTGATTAGTTGAAAGCATATCAAACATTGAAAGAAGTGTGGGATTAAGAAAACATCAGAGACTTGCCAGCAACTGTTATGGAGACTGTTGTTTTTAAAAAATATGTTTACATTTTTTGAAACTTTTGAAAAACAAAAACATTTCTTGTATTTGTTTATTTTCCTTCATAAAATAAGACAAATAATATTAATTATATAGACCAAGTTATAAGGAGATCTCGTTATGTCACGCAATTTTATAATATGAATCCCATCATGTGATTACCTTGTGATCACTTTCACGCTTTTTTATGATAAGAACAACTTTATAGGAACATTGCCCAAAATTTAATAACAACTTAAGAACAACCTAAGGCTGGTAAGACTCGGAGCCAGTGAAAAAGTTTCAAGACGAGCTGCTAAGATTCGTTTCTTAACCCGAATCAGTAATAGTATGCCGAAGCTTTAATGTTTTCGCAACATTTATTTTCATATATAAACGTTTAACCGTGTAAAATTGATTGCTAAAATAAGCAGCTCCACATCTTGTGGTTGGTCAGCTAAAGGTACAGCATTAAACCAGTCCACCGATCAATGAATGCGCACTTCCGACCTCCAAACAGACTGACACCTGAGTTGAAGATACTGTTTTGGAAGAACATTGCAAAAATAAGAACAGACTTAAAAGCAGTTTGAGGCTGAAAAGCCTCAAACACCAATTGAGCCTCGGCAAAAATACCTGATTCTTGCAAAAGAAAAAGCGTTCTGTGATCATAACAGAGATGCTCGAACTCGAATACGCTAGTTTTGGTGAGCTGATCGAGCTCGATGTAAACACTTTAATTCTTGGTTTGCATGTGACGTCATAGCCAACATCTTGGTGTACAATAACATTAGATTTGTAATTACTTTCTTTTGTTGTGTACACCAACATGGCTGCCATGCCCTTTGTCGATTGAATATCTGGGAATTGAGCGAAAACCAGCAATTATCTACCAAATAACATACCGAAGTCTTCAGCTATCGTTACATGGTGGCAGTCGGAGAGCACTACACCAAGTAGTGTACACGGAAGGCATTAGACATACACGTCTTAACGTGCCAGAGAAATTGGAAAAGTTCCGGCTTGCCTGGGACAACTACGAATTAGCAACAGAGCCAAACAGAAAGGATGAAGTCGTGCAAGTGACAACATTACTCGCTATTTTCGGCGAGAAAGCAAGTAATGTATTTTTGACTTTCAAGTGGACTGATGAAGGCAAAAAAGCAAAGATTGAACCGATGTTAAAGAGATCCGCGGACTACTGTCAGTCGAGAAAGATTACTCCTTTCGAACGATTTTAAGCTCAATCAAAGAGGACAGTAACCAGGAGAAGGCTAAGACCAATACAAAACGGCTCTGAGAAAACCAGTCGAGGCTTGATCGGTTAGTATTCGGAATCCGTGGCAACAAAATCTTAGAGCGCCTTTTGAGAGAGGCGAAACTTGCACTGAAACAAACAGAAGAAATCTGCCGCGCTTCAGAAAATACTGCGGCCTCATGAAGGAATTCGGACAGGATGTCGACTCTGTTAGTGAGGATAATGCTAAAGGCCAACAGGGCTACAACAACCAGAAGAGCTGCACGGCTAATAAATGTGTGGAAGCTAAGTTGTGGTTCAGCTCACAGCGCTGATGGCAGCTTTGTGGCTCGGGACAAGACGTGCAACTCCTGTGGAAAGCCAACCCACTTTGTGGCTGTTTTCCAAAGCACCAAGCGATGGAGAGCGAAGATACAATCAGCTGTGACAGCAGTGCGCGAAAGGGATAAATCGGAAGAGGAAGTTTACTGTGTGGGCAAGATCGCATCACTCCAGCTCGATGTCTCTCAGCTAATCAACCTCAAAATGTAGTCAAGCAACTGGGCACGGGCGCCAAGTACAACATCATGCTGCTGCGACTGTATACTCAAGCAACCAATGACTTCCAGCGACGAAGAGTGGAGCCATCGAAGTCCGCATAAGAAAGATCTCGACTTCCTGTTCTGTGCCAAGTCACGCTAAGCGTATGGCGTGACGACAACAAATGGCTTTCGATTGTAGGCTGGTAGACAACTTGGAAGTCTGTCCTATCTTGGGAAGAAAGGCATACATCGCCATGGGTATCATCAAATATATTGACAACGACGCCATTAACAAGCAAGATGCCGGTAACGCGGAAGTTTTTTCGTGCCACGACGCCAATTCGAAGCGTAGGATCACCAGAGCAGTCATCCTCGAGCAGTTTCTGGATTTGTTTTCTGAAGAAATTAGGCAGCCGGATGGTCACCTTCACATTAAAATTGACTTGACTGTGGATCCGGTACAATACCCTCCACGCCCAATACTAGTACCAGTGGCTGAAAACAAATTAGGGCATCGTAACATTAGTAACAACACCAACGCCATGGGTACACTCAGTGGTCGCCGCAGTGAAACCAAACGGGAAGATTAGACTGTGTTTAAATCCTAAAGATCTTTATAAAGCAATAAAGAGAGCACTAACCCCTTCCTACCATAGACGAAGTAGCCATGCGGCTCCATGGAACGAAACTATTCACTGAGCGCGATGTCAAAAGCGGATTTTGGCATGTGACCCTAGATAACAAGCCCTCTTACATCACAACCTTCAACACCCCATTTGGAAGGCACCGCTTGCTACGCATTCCTTTCAGGATACGCTCAGCACCAGAGTTGCAGGAACGTTGAGGTCGTCGAAGGAGACTTCGTTGTTGTTGGCTGCGGGGAGACAATCGAAGAGGCAACTCATGACGACAACAATACCCTGCTCGCATTCTTGCATAAATGCCGTGAGTGTAGGTTAAAGCTCACCGTCGAAAAACTCAAGCTCAAGCAGACCAAGGCGAATTTTATAGGACATGTAGCAAATGGATACAGACCTACGCGTAGACCCAGCGAAAGTGAAGGCCATAAGTGAGAGGCCGTCCCCACTGGTAAGGCTGGCGTGCAGCGTTTGGTGGGCCTGGCCAAGTATTTGAGCACATTTCTGCCTCATCTTTCGGGCACGACCAAACTGCTGCGACAGCTAACGCAGCCAGAGGTAGAGTGGTGTTGGGGCGACGACTAGCAAGCGACGCCTATATCTCCGGCAGGAGACCGCCCACGTGAAATCAGATCGCAAAGCGTCAGAAGCGATGGTAATGAAGCTACATGACACAGCTCTGCAGCAACTACAGCCGAGGTTACTCCTTCTACAGACATACAACCTGGGCATTAACCCTCAAACATCCAGGGAGGGGAGAATTGCCCCCCTAAGTTTTTCCAACCTGAAACTTGAAGCTTTGAAGCAATCAATATGAAACTTGTATTAACTGTAGTCCAATTATGGACACATCTTTTGGCGTTAATTCAATAACATAATCACTTATAAGTTATGCAAAATTATCTAGATTTGGAATTGAATCAAAGAACGGATAATATTTTATAAAATTTGTTTCTTGACTACTTTTGTACTTGAACGTGTAGATACATGTTTTCATAGCAACAGCTGTTAAGTAAAACTTGATTTTTGTTATGGAAAGCAATTAGCTAACCCAAATCAGTTATCATATCAAAATAGGGCCGATTAATACCTGAAGTAGAGGCTTCAATGTTTGTCCAGGAACTGGAGATCATTGACCACATGACTGGGCCATTAGTCAGCCAGTGTCACTGGTAACAGGTACGCTTGGTGATCCTGATGGGATGGCCAAACAATTCCCATACCATACCACGACATCTTCGACGAGCTGACAGTCCAAGGAGATCTGGTCTTCAAAGGACAGTAGCTTATGGTGCCTGCAGCTATGCGAAAGGAGCTAATGGCCGTCACCCATAGATACAACATTGAGATGGAAGCGTGCATCCGGCGTGCACGCGATAGTTTGTACTTGCCAAGGATGACTACTGAACTAGAGAAATACATTGCAAAGTGTGCCGCGTTTCTGGCACATCGTGGATATCAAGGCAAGGAATCATTGAAGCCACACGCGTTTGTGGACCGACCCTGGTTCAAAGAAGCCGCAGATCTGTGCGACATAGACAACGTCCGCCAAATTTCATCAGCTGAATTCTCATTTTTCTCGCGTATCTGGGAATTTGACCATGTGACGTCGTTACCCACTCTCCGGCAGTCCAACAGCAAAGCAGAAAATGCCGTACAAACCGTAAAAAGGTAAGAAGTAAGAGTTCTTAGCCCTCCTTGAAGCCCCGCTACAAAATCAGATAGGGACGCCCGAGCCCTGTCAGGTAGGAAATAGCGTCAGCAGTTCTACTAGCACACGGGCACAAAAACTCTGGCAGACTACAGCCTGAGAAGGTGGTGCGAATGAGATGCTCAGGTGACAGTAAGTGGTGTGCTAGCACCTGCGTGGAGAAGAAGTCTGAGCGAAGCTACGTGATGAGAGTAAACGATACTGAATACAAACGGGATCGTCGACACATCCGGTTAAGGGTAATGAGCCATCCCTTACAGAAAGTACCGGAGGCTGACACAGAAGCAACCACGCCAACAGAGAACCAATCTGTCGACCCCTTTAAACTAGGCAAGGGACCAGCAACCACCGATAGCAGTTTGTCCCAGATAGTCAAGTCGTCCACATGAAGTACCTGCCTGGCGCAACGGGACTACATCCGGAAACTGGCTGTAATGCGGCATTCACCTAAAGATTATATCTTCGTTCTCGATACCGATATTATTAATTATTTTTCACTTTTTGGTTTATTTTTATAAAGGGAAGGATGTATTGAAATATCGTCATGTCACGCAATTTGTGATACAAAACTACAACCAAATCTCATACTGGAATTTTCAGCTATCGTTACACAAATGCTTACAAACCAGAAAGGCAAGTCAGTACGAAATGGCAACTTATAGAGCCAATTCATCAGTGTCGAAGCGCAAGCAGCTTCTGTAGTTATTGCATACACGTGGAAAAACATTTCTCCAGCTCCTAATTGAACGGGATATAAATACGGACTCGTCGACGCAGAAAAAAGGTTTATTAACCCTATCTCGCCCAGCAGCCGTCGTAGATCCTGTAACGATATTTGGTGACTTCCCAAAATTTATTGGGGAATCATTTGATGAGCCGTTTTTGTCCCACTTAATTAAGCCGTTGTCATGGCAACCACTCTTTCAGTGACAAGTCTTGAAAACTTTTTCCAATTTTTTTTTCAATTTGTTTTCTCTGTTTTAGCATTAGAATTATTCATTTGTACGTTTTCATAGTATTTCCAATATTTTCAAACTTTTTCTGTGATTTATGGGACTTTTGAGATGACGGTCATGAAATCCAAAATGGCGTCAAGTGACGTCATATGACGTCACAATAGGTTAATTAGATAATTGATCATCTTGAAATGCCCTGATTAATTAGTATACCAAGTTTGGTTTTGTATTACTTTAATGCTTCTTGAGAAAGGTGGCGGCGGGCACTTTCTGCACCTACTGCCCTCCCCCTGGCCCAGGAACCACAAAAAAGCCCGGGCCAGATAGGGTTAAAATAATTGTTTTCCAAGTTAATACTTAGTAAATAAACCTCTTCTATGCTTTTTGTATTGGGCTATACAGGCTCGAGGCTGAAAAAGTGTGCAAAAAGTGAACATTTGCCCGAATCAGGCCCAGAACAAATGAAAAACTCTGAGGACACCCTTTTCAGACGAGGTCAAACAAGTAACCAATTTAGTTACACAATAGAAATACGACAACACAATTACCATTTATGTTTGCAGTAAACTAGTAACCGATTAATAGAAGAAGAACAACGCAATGTTGCTGCTTTTTTGCAAATGGGATCTCCATTATGACATTTCATGTGAAAAACATGACACTTTGACAAGACGAAGTAGAACAAAATCGACACTGAAAAACAAAAGCTTTTATCTTGTTCCTCAATTGCTTTTACGAAACTTTGTATATATATATATACAGATATATATCTGTTTTCAATAAATTACGTTACTTGCTATTCTTACCCTAAACTTGAAAACTCGGCTCTTGTTACTTAAAGGAATGTTTTTTTTGGTTGTTTTTTTTATAAGATTCAGTTAATTTTAACTACGCTTTGAGTGTCACAAACACAGCATATTCAAGCTGGTCGCCTTTATTCGTCTATTTTATTTTATTATTTATTTTATTACAATAAAATACCGGCATTATATACAAAAATGTGAAATCGCAGGCTGAAGGATCATTCAGTATCAGAAAGAAATTTTGCTCTTAAAAGACTGTCGTTTTGTTATTTTTAGTTGATCAAAGCAAAACCCTAGGTGTTGCAAACACAACTGCCTTCCCAGATAGTCGCTTTTCTTCGCCTTCGGAGTTCAATAAAAACGAATACGCAGCTTCTAAAGCCAGGCTGAATGGTCCGTATGGTTGGGCGCCTGCAGCAGCTGACAGAGACACTGCGTATCTACAAATAGACCTGGGGACCTTGTACACCATCTACGCTATTGCTACCCAGGGTAACGGGGGATCAGATGGTACCGGGGGATCGGCCGAGTGGATAAAAACGTACAAGCTAAATATTTCGTTGGATAAGTCAGTGTGGTCGTTTTATAAAGAAGGCTCTGCAGTACAGGTGAGTTTCCACAATTGAAAAAGTTTTACGAAAAGTTCTAATCGCTAGGAACGTTCATCTCTTTATAAGCAAACTGCCACGGCGTTTTAAAGACTCTAGCTTTTCAAAGGTGTAAATAATATCAATTCCAATTTATTAAATTTTCTGCGTAGGGTTACTTCTTAACTAATGTTTCAAATTCGCTGTTGGTAATTATTTCGAAGTTTCGTCTTTGGGGGAAAAAATCTTGAACTAGGGCTTTTCAAGTATGATGAAAATACGTCGGTTATTTCCCATGTTTCTGGTACAGTAACATAAAAAACGTTTATTCGCTAGTGTGACAATTGAATTGCGGAAACGGAACTAAAAAAGGTAATTTGTGAAACTTCCAGACACTGTGGCAGTCTGCAGGGGCTAAATTGTTGAGAAATTTACGCTTCTTGTTCGATATTGATATCGATATTGGTAGGATTAAAGTATATTGTTACTAATAATAAATAATTATCATTGTTGTTGTTGTTGTTGTTATTATTATTATTATTATTATTATTGTTATATTATAAATATCAGATTCTTATCAAATGAAAGTATAAAGTAAATTGTGAGTGCATATGGATAGCTGATTTTGAAATTTAGTTTGTATAATTGTTAAAAAGTTATCGTACGTTTTTGGAAATAATTTCGGTAGATTTATACAGGGATTAAGTCATCTCGTAGACAATGTCTATTTTGATTGGTCCCTTTATCGGCATTTTTGATGGGGCATAAGGGAGTGCTGTTTTTAAAGTTCGTGTGGATTTTAAATCTTCAAAAAGACTTTTTCTTTGGACCTCTGTATGATGTATTATATAGTAGTTTTTATAGTAACAAAAGCATAATTGCAGTGGCAAAATGATATTCAATTTCTTCTCGGAACTAATCTTTTTTTTTACTTGAATATATCGGCATTGTGACATTGATAAAGCAAAACTTTAAAATCTTCCAATCGATAACATTGCGTGTTTTAGCAAACTAGGTTCAGGATTGCTAAAATGGAGCTTAAAGCAGCTTAATGACCTAATTATTTTAGTTTCACTTTCACATCGCAAACTTACACGTAAACATCATTGGTTTTATATTTTCACAGGTTTTTAAAGGAAACGTGGATCAATCATCCATCGTCAAAAACATTCTGCCGACAAAGGTTACAGTGATCGCCATCCGCATTGTACCAGTAGATTACGAGAGCTATCCAACACTTAGGGTGGAACTTTATCGCTTTCTCTTTTCAACAGGTTTGTGTGGTGGTGGGGGCTGGGGATACTTCCTCAGTTGGCTATCTGGGAAGCTTGTCCAAAAATTTGAAAAAAAAATACCCTAAAGTCACTCAATCCTGGAGTAAAACCACAAGGAACCAAACGTCATGTTTTGGTCTACTTCAACAATAATCAAGCTTTCTGTACTTTAATAACCAATGCATACTGCTTTAGAAACCTTTTTATCCTAGAAATACCATGCTCTAATTTTAATTCCCAAAAATTACGACGAGAATCCCGGATCTCCAATTACAGGAAGTATCCCTCGGGGCGATGGGTTACTCGTGAGTGCACAATATACAAGGAAGCGTTGTTAAGTTAGTTCGATTAATATTAATTTCATGTTTAATGTCTAGAAGCAAACTTAAATCCCATCAATCTGACTGTGAATTCAGGGTCCCAGGCGATCAGTGCAATAACAAAATACTTCTTGTGCGAAACAACACTTCGAAACAGCACGCTCCTTTGATTGACACGGTAAAAGTTATTCTCAGTTACAAACAAATGGTTGTTGAATTTCATGATCACGTTTCACACCTTGGTGAACACAGCTGAGAAAACGTTTCCAAATTCTATAAAATTTGTTTATCCTTGTCTTTTATTTTTGGAGGCCCATGCACGTGTTTTCAGAAAACAGAAGTAGTAGAAGTCAGTTTATAAGTTAGGGCCAATCTCCCAACACAAAATTCAGGGTAAAAATCACGCACTTTTACCAAAAACAAGAAGGCGGACCACTTTTCATATGACCGAGAGTCACACGTTTAGCAGGACTGATGTTGATTGCAATCAGTTTGATTTGCATTTTGATCCAAAGCAAAAACATTAAATCACAAATGAAGCTTTGTTTTGGGAGAAAAACGTCTAGTGCTGAATTATCTATCTATGGCATTGGCTGCATCAAGTTTGGCTTTCTTCGAAAACATTGCTTTAGTTTAGTTTAGTTTAGTTTAGTTTAGATCAAGATTTGTGGCAATCTTGCATATATCCAGCAAACTCTTTCCAGAGGAAGTTTCCAGAATTTTATTTCTGTCATATTTTGCGCTACTTCTGTGTTTGTATCGTTGTCGTAAGTCAGTAGTACACAAATCTATGCAAGATGAGTGCATTCAGTAAAAGCCGGGAGAATAGCAACTGACGAATACAGCTTTATACCTAACTAAACCACATATTAACAGCAAGAAGATTTTCTATAATCAAATATTGATAAACTTTAAAATTGCAAACAATGCGTTTCTTTAAAAAAGGGAATAGCGTAATATCAACAAACTAATCTTTTTAGAACTATTGAATGTTTTATGATTCTTTAATTTCTCCCCAACCAGTTACTTTTAATATGGGAAAAAATGATATTGTTAAAGGTTTCCCGATTTCTCCCCTACCAATTATTTTCGATATTGACAAACTGATAATTTTAGAATTACTTAACCCTATCTGGCCCCGTGGGGGGGCAGAAAGTGCCAACTTCAAACCACTATAGCTCAGCAGCCGTTGTAGATACGGCAACGATATTTGGTGACTTTTCCCA